>JAJOOS010008007.1:0-15921 GCA_029582725.1 Solanum chiquidenum | reverse complement strand
TTGTCACTGGTGGGCGGTGGCACTAGAGGTATTGGGTTCGTAATGCTCCCCTTCTTTACACTTTTCCGATCATCGGCGGTAAGTGGAACTCGACAAGATCACCGTTGATAATCCATGTGCTTGTGTGCTTGATATATGATATTAGTTAATGAATTTAGTTGTTGTATTTATGAATACTGATTCAGTGATAATGAAAATGTTTTTCTTTTTTGCATTAAAAAAAAGGGGTTTGAAATCTTGTTTTTCAAAAGAACACTAAGCTTGTAAAATCAGATTGAAACAATCTTTGATCTCGTGAATTTACTTCGTTATTTTGGGAGGGGAAATCGGGAAAGTGGTGCTAAGGAGGAGAAGACATGAACTAGGGATTTAATTGGTATGAGTTTCTTTAGTATAGCGGGTCGGGTTTGGGTTAAAATAGATAATTGGGTAATTTCAATTGAAATCGGGTTAATTTGAGTTGATTTGGGGCTTTCCGTCAAAAGAGGGGCATATATGGTGAAATTAGTAACGGAAGGGGTAAAATTAACTTCATTTTAACGGCGAGGGTAAAGTTAACTAATAAAACAAAGTTGAGGGATATTTTTGACCCTTTTCCCTTAAATAAATAATAGGGTGAAATGTGGCTATCAACTCAATACTTCCCAAAATGACTATGATTTGAATAGTAGCTCCGAGTGGATATTCGGCCCATTATAATTCTAGCTATGTCCAAGTACACTACTAAACCAACTCATATTGGGTCAGCCCATTTACCAAACCAGTTGAGTTCGAGTCATCTAGATTCTAGATGATCGAATGGTTCAGGCCCGTAACTATCCCAAAGAAAAAGAGCCACAAAGATGATTTATCTCTCCGATATGTAAACTACGAGTACAAAACACATAATTAATCTCTCGAGTAATGGTAAATACAATTTTTTTACTAAGAATTCAAACAATAACCAAACAAACACATAAAGAAGTCGAGAGAGTTTGATGAACACCTCGGGACATCTAGCGCCATCCCAACGTCGAAAAGGTATCCAAATAAAGATTTGTGAATATTTATCAAGCGTGTTCTTTGTTTATTGCATAGGAAGACTAATGTCAAATATGAAATTGAAACTTATGTCCTAGAAGATATTTGACATACTTTTTAGAGACAAAACCCCCCCCCCCCAATAATATTAATACTCAACCTTATTGTTAGTGTCCACATCAAATATACTAACAAACAATATTAAATAAAGATTTATTTATCGTATCATTCGATGTTTTAATAAATTAATTTATGAAGATGTTGGACAGCTCATTCATGGGTTGTATTTTAAATCAGCTGCATGTTCTGTAACATGCTAAAGTTAATGCCTTAAGAAGTTCTGCTAATGAGTTGTAAGGATTTTGTGCGAGCGGATGGAAGATTTAAATTTTACGAGTATAATTAGAATTTTTAATATTGAATTTATTATATTTTAAAAATTATTAATTTATATATACTAGTACAATTTTAATAAGTTTTTACATATAAAGTTATAGTTCACGTTAATAATATTAAATTTAAATGAATTTAGTATTGATACATTTAATCTGCCTTTGATTCTTTAAACTAATATTTTTTAAGATTACATAAAATTAAATTACGATAAGTCGATAACTGATAACCAAAACAACAAAATATTAGGATGAATTCCCTTCCCATAGTCAAAGGAAAATTGACTCATTTATTTGACAAAACTTTATTGAATGAATAATAACAATTGGTCTAGTGTCTCGCTAAGCTCAATTATGTTGACTCTCTTTTTTAGTTGATATTTATATGAATTTTTTTTATTAAATTTAAACCTATATATTGAAAGACTCGTTTCTAATATTTATACATGTTAATAATATTAGTGTTCAATTCATACTAAATTTTAGTGTTGATATCATATTAGTGTTTTAGTAGGATTCTTTTTATTTCAAAAGTTTCAACCTAATAGCTCACCTCTTTGATGAAATAATTTTAGCAATCTGTAAAGACTTATGACTCATATTGATATATTGACTCCTATTATTTGATTCAAAAGTTAAAACTGTATTTTCTTTTATTGTCATTTTGACAACTTTTTTGTACTTATTAAAAATATTTTTATAACAATAAAAAAGTGTTTTGTGTTTTTCTTATGAGTAATCAAAAGTCAAAACTCTCGAAATTATACTTTATGATATAATAAAGACTATTTTTCCTTCTTCAACTTCACATAGACGGAGAAATGATTTCGTGCATTTAATATGATTTGAATTGAAAAAAGTAATTTTATAAGAGTATTATTTTATTTTTTAAAAAAACTTTATTTTTTAAAGATAAAAGAATAAAAATATTCTAAATATCATTATGATAATATATTGCTTTGGGCCGTCCCTAAAGTAGCCGCCAAGCTGGAAGCAAAATCAAAGATAAAAAATAGTAAATAAATACAATAATATCAATGATATGATTACAATTGATATAACAGGTGGAAAAAAATTAAGTATCAATTTAATTCTCCAATAATATCTTTTGCATCAAATTTACCTGATTTATAATAGGAAAAATTATGCGAAATGATAAACCTCTAGAGTATATTATGTAATATAACTATAGTTTCAGATATTTTTAATTTGTGGCTATAGTTTTGCGACGTCTTGCTATTCATTTTTTCTAATTGTATAAATCTATAACTTGTATAATTCGATCCTTTTATTGTATAACTTCAGAATTTATATAATTTGGTTCCTATCTGTATATGTCCGTAATTTTTATATGTTTATCCTAGCTAGTTATATACGATTTATGAAAACTTCACAATAAATTATCTTGTTTGTATATTGACAAGCCAAATATGAAAATAGAGTTATGAAAAATTCTTAAATATATAAATACATAATTTATATATACTTATCCTGTTTGTATATTCGCCAGCGAATATATAAACGAGATATACAAATTTTAGTCTCCGTTTGTATATACTTATCTTATTTGTATATTTGCAAGTGAAATATACAAACGAGCAAGTAAAATATACAAACTGCAGTCTCCATAGCAAACGAAACTATAGCTATGGATCGTAATTATCGAAACTATAGCTATAATACCTTATTATATCTATTATCTTTTCTATTTCTAAATTTTTTAATATTTCTTTTGCACAATCTTTAAGTTATTATTGAATAAAAATGAGTTTTATTAAGAACTACAAATTTATCTGAAGTTTCTTTTTTAAATAGTTAAAAATTAAAAACATATTTTAAGTTTTTTAATTTGTTGAGTTTTATGTCTAAACTATTTAGGTGTGTGAATTTTCTACTTAAACTATCATCATATATTATCAAAATACATCTCAATTATCAATTATTATTTTTTCTAACAGAACAATTTTAGGTAGAAAAAAGAGAAATGTGTTTTTGATAAATGCTTGAAGATAATTAAAATAGAAATTCGCATACATCTACTAATTCATCTATGAAACTTAAAATCACCCGACATACTTTAAATATTTTTTTAACATATCTTCAAAATTATTTTAAAAAATAAAGAAAAAAAGTATTGAAAAAACTTGTGAATTTAGTGTATAGTCTCTAAATTATTGATAATTTTAAAAATACATATATATTTGATTAATTAAACTTAAATATATTCCCGATCAGTCATATAACATAACAATTGGTCTCAAACTCTTGTAGAAACATGAAACTCTTAATAAAAAGTTAAGAGAAATATTGACAACACCATTAAACTTAATAAGACTTTATGAGTCTATTTCACTCATATTGCGAGTTTGAGGATGTATTTAAATTTAATTAATTGAATAAATTGATATCTTTAAGATTCTCAATGATTCAGAAATAAAATTAATAATTTGCGTGTTTAAAATAATTTTAAAAAATAAATGATAGTTATGATTAAAAGCTTAGAGGCGTAAATGTCTGTAGAGGCGGAGGAAACAAATTGAATTAATCGCTAAAAATGTTATTTTTTTGAGTTGAAAAATAAAAGAAAAAGAGGACCCGCCACTGACCTTCCTTCCTCCTTTCTTCTCTCTATAGTCTGCAAATCTTCATAGAAATACCCCAAAAATTCCACTTTAATTCTCTCTATTTTCCTTTTTCTAAATTCTGGGTTCATCAGATCTTGCTTCAAATTCTTATTAATCCCTAAAAAAAACCAAAAGAAAAAGTTTTTATTTTTTAATTTTTTTTATCGATGGCATCCAACAAAGATGGGAACCAAAGCGGTAGTGGTGGTGGCGGCGGATTTTTCTCCTTTTTAGGTTCGAGTTTGACTAATATTGCCAAATCGGTTAATGGGTAAACCCTAGTTTCATCCCTTTTTCTTTCTAATTTTAAAGAATTGAAGAAAACCCAGATGGGATTTTTAATTTTTGCTTAGAAGTTGACTGTTAATTGAAATTTGCTTGCAGATCGGCGACTTTGATTTAGCTTTTTTGCTACTTTTTACCCATAATGTTTTTCAAGTTTTGGTATTTGCTGTTGTATTTACCTTAAATTTGGTGTCTTTTACTGATTTGGTGTTTTGCTGGTGTGTGGGAAGCTGTAAATTGCCATTCTTTGTTTTAGGATCTTTTCTCCCTAATGTTCCCAAGTTTGCTATTTGCTATTGTGTTTACATCTCAATTATGGTGTCTTTTACTGATTAGGTGCTTTGCTGATGTGGGAAGTTCTAAATTGTAATTCTTTGTATTAGGATCTTTTCCTCCTAATGTTCCCAAGTTTGCTATTTGCTATTGTGTTTACTTTATATGTGGTGTCTTTTACTGTTAGGTGCTTTGCTGATGTGGGAAGTTGTAAATTGTCATTCTTTGTTTTAGGATGTGTGGTTGCTCCATTATCTTGTCACTCATATTTTTGCTTGCCGATAATAAAAGTGTGAAGTTTTATCGATGTGTGGTTTTCGTTTTTTCTCTTTGCTCTTCTTGGGCTTTAGTGAATGAATATATCATCAGTTTCCGTTGTCATGCTTGATCAATCTCCATCAAATCTGCAACACTATGTTATTCAGACAACTTGAGACTTTATGATATACCATATCTTTTCCTTTGTTTAAGTAACTTTTGATTTTTATGGGCTTTTTTAGTCACAAAGCTGTTATTGTTCCAGCATGCTTGGTTATGAAGGGCTGGAAGTCGTAAATCCTGAAGGAGGCAATGAGGATGCTGGTGCTGAAGCCCAGCGAGGAAGATGGAAGCAGGAGGTATGAACCCTCTTCTCATCTAATCCTGAAGGGTTGTATGTGTTCTAGGTGTTTAGTAGTGCTCTCATTATTTGTCTGGTTTTCTATAATCTGTAAAGAGAATGGGGTTTTGCAATTCCCCTACTCCTCTTTTGGCTCAATAAATTGTTTATACCTCCAGTATATTTGGGGAAGAATGTTGCCTTGGCTAATGTCCATGAATAAGACAAAAGCTTAATATCTGCACTCTTCCTTTGTTCCTCGTACTTATCCAAAACTCTAGGAGGCACACCACACTTTGCTTAATCTCCTTTTTGCAGTCACTTCCAAATAAAACTTTCTGCTCAGCAGATACAGATGTATGCTATTGGCCTTGGGATTGATAATTACCACAAATTCCTTCTAAAGCTATTTACTTGTGTAAATGCTAGTTTCTGGGTGGTTAGTAGAGAGATGGAGCTTCTATCAAGGATAAGAAAAATTTATGCTAGACCTTCCTTCACGGGAGAACCAAGCGATTGGATGAGTGCTAGCGCTAAAGCCGGTTTCTCCCTCCTTTGCCACATTTGACTCCTATGGCGATTATATTGAACTTAGTTATAAATTCAAAATGAATAGTTTCTGATTCTTAATGATTAACCAACTTTTGTCAATGGACAACTAAGTAGGAGCAGAAAAGTTGGACAACTAAATAGGAGTAGCAGCACCAATTATTTTTTTGGGGCAAGTGTAGATTTTTTGTTGAGTGCATTCACACTTCTGAGGTTTTTGCAGGATCGTGATAATTATTGGAAAATGATGCAAAAGTACATAGGCGCTGATATTACCTCGCTGGTGACGTTGCCAGTTATTATTTGTGAGCCTATGACCAACCTTCAAAAAATGGCAGAGGTGTGTTTTCAATTAATTGCAGGGTTGCAGCGTCCTGCTGTATTTTTGTTTTAATTTTTAGGTGAGGATTATACTGATGTAGCAATTCTATTGACAGTTGATGGAATACTCCTATCTACTGGAATTGGCAGATGAGTGCGAGGACCCACACATGAGATTAGTATATGCCGGTAAACAATCTACTAGTACTACCATAGTGCTTAGCATCACTCCTATTTTGAATTCACTATCTCATTAAGGATGATACAACGAACAATTTGATTTTCCAGCAACATGGTTCATATCTTTATACCATGCCTTACAACGCACATGGAAGCCCTTCAACCCCATTCTTGGTGAAACTTATGAATTTGTTAACCATGCTGGAATCACATTTATTGCTGAGCAGGTGAGTTGTAGAGTGAATTCTTTCCCCGGATCACATTTCAGCTTGTCCATGGTTTCCTTGTCAGACTTCAATGATTATTATTTCTTTTTGTGCTCATGATATTAAGTCTTGTACTGTATCAGGTTTGTCATCACCCCCCAATTGGTGCAGCACATGCAGAAAACGAACATTTCAAATATGATATCACCTCAAAGGTGAAATCCAAATTCTTGGGGAACTCAGTTGAAGTCTATCCACTTGGCAGGTAGGACCTATTATATCGAATAATTTCTTATTTATCAGGATGTCGATTTCCTGTTTAAGAGAGCATATGCAGTTTTTTTTTTCTGTCATAAAAAAAGAGAGCATACGTAGTTGTTTTGTTGATAAGACCTTGAGAGAACTTTAAAACACCCAAAATTCTGGAGAGGAAGAAGTTAATAGCTCTTCAATAAATCGCACAAGTAGTTCGACAGTTTCTTTTGGGGGACCTTAAAAGAGAAGCATCTTTATTTAGCCTCTAGGGTCTGTTTGAAACATGTCCATGTTTGTGTAACAGGTATTTTTACTTCTGGTTGGATGATGGTTCCTTCTGTTTTTGCCAAGTCTTAGTGCTGCTTTAGTGTAGAATTAGAACTATTTAGTGAACTTCAGGATGTAGCAGAAATGTTGACTAGAGCATGCAGGATAATGTTTCAGATATATTAGTTGACAGCTAACTATCTATGAGGTGATTGCCTTTTTGCGACCTGTGCCTGAAGTATAGCTTAAAAGACAGCATGCACAAACTTTATACATTGGGAGATCATCAGTTTTCTACCACTATTTTTTTTCTTCATGTTACATATCCACTCTATGATTAATTAGAAGATAACTTTTAACAGTTGCATGCCTCCTATTTCTGGTTCCAGCTGAAAAAATGCTTACTTATGTCACAAATTGCAGACCAAGTCCTTCTGTATCTTGATTTTTGGTTCATTCTATTGTGTGCAGGTCAAGGCTCACACTGAAGAAGTCTGGTGTTGTCCTAGATTTGGTGCCGCCTCCAACAAAAGTTCACAATCTTATATTTGGGCGAACATGGATCGATTCTCCTGGGGAGATGATATTGACGAACTTGACGACAGGGGATAAAGTGTTGCTGTATTTTCAACCTTGTGGCTGGTTTGGGTATGATTGATGATATTGTTGCTCTTCTCTTCACCCGTTCAATGTTTTATTACAACAAAGTGCCAGAATACTTTCCCTTCCATGGATCTTTGGGAAAATACACCCTTTAGATCAATTAAGAACCAAACAGTACATAGTGTAAAAGAACGGTTTTTGTTTCCTTCAAATTTCTTTCACATATTCTGGTCTTTTCTTAGCAAAGGAAGTACTGATTGCTCTCGTTCTTCACCGCTAAGAAGTTCTTGGTGGACGCCGCGGACCTTACTCAAATTAACGCATAGTGGAAGAGAGAGTTCAAGGGATAAATGCCCAACATAAAATTTGAAATACCAGAGGATGTGATAAAGATTATAGGTACTCTGTCCACTGCCAATTAGGTCTCGGTTGGAAGCTCATTTTTCCATTAGTATGGTGTTTCATTATAGAATGAAATCCTGTCCTTGTTTCCTTGTGAAGGTTTGATTTTGAGATCCAGGTTCTTGAATCTTGGAGGGTTTGTGATTGATCCCTAGTTGCTTATAGCGATTATGACTTGTTGCCTGCCCTCTGCGCTATCAAAGGAACTGTCAATTTAGTGCACCCCGGCTTTAGTAAATGATGTCAACTAATGTTAACGTTTTCTCTATTTCTTCGAGTAATAATGTTGATGTTTCTAGCTTTCCTTCTATATGGTTATAGATTAGCTTTGAATGAAAATACTTTTACTTGATAAAACAAAAATGGTTATCAGACTAGCTTTAAGCTTAAGTCTAAAGCATACTATTTCCTTATTGTACTTCAATATTAGCATCTATCAAGCTAACCTGTACAGAGCTCTGTCCCCGGGTGAATGGTTCATTGCCTACCGGAAAAGTGAATGTTACTGTTTTCTATATCTGGGTCCTAAGACAACTTAATTCCATATTCCTTGCCAATAAGAGGTTGTAGAGAAGATGTTCCGACTTAAATTTTCCTTGTTTCTTATTTTTTCTTTTATAAACCTGATTGTCTATCAAATATTTTCCTTCTTTTCCCTTTTGCCTTCTAATTTTTCTTAACCATCATGTTTTTGGCAGTGCTGGTCGCTATGAAGTTGATGGATATGTTTACAACAGTGAGGAAGAACCCAAAATTTTGATGACTGGAAAATGGAACGAATCTATAAGTTATCAACCCTGTGATTTGGAAGGGGAGCCCTTGCCAGGCAGCACTATGAAAGAGGTGAATTTCAGCTTTCTTTCTTCAATAGTAATGCCTTTGGTCCAATGCAACTTCACTTTTTCCTTATTTTTCTAAGCTGAAATTGTGTTTGCTTTGTTTAATCGTAACCTCTGGTCAGATCTTTCTGTTGTTTTGGTTCTTTTTCGTAAGTCCTCGTCATGACTTGAAGTATGTTGATTCCTGAGCTTGCAATAGTATTTGAATTTTCTCAGACAAACATTAGTTAGGTTAAAATATGCGTCATATGTTTGCAATTTCCAAATTTTTGCTAGGATAGATGACAAATTACTCTAGGCCATGTTCACATGTATGCATATCATTGAAGTTAGGGTAACTTTTAATTTTACATTGAGCTCCTGAGTTTCTTTAATCTGAAACCTGATATGGTGCAATTATTCTGGTTCATAAGGTTGCATGAAGCTTGATGGCATCTTTTATCTAAAATGGTGATAATTGTGGTCAAGTGAAAATTGCAGACTATTAATTTAATCAAATTTGCACTTGCAAATTCTTGCTTGTTTCAGGTCTGGAAAGCTGCCGAAGCTCCTAAAAATGACAAATTTCAGTATACATATTTTGCACACAAGATTAATAGCTTTGATACTGCACCTAAGAAATTATTAGCATCTGATTCTCGCTTGCGCCCTGATCGTTACGCACTTGAGATAGGTGATGTGTCCAAAGCTAGTTCAGAAAAGAGCCGGTATGCATCTCTCTCTCTCTCTCTAAGTTGTCCTTTTGTCAATCTGCATGTTACTCTCTTTGCTTTTGTGTGCATCGTGAACTTTAGCATTTTAAATATCAAATTTAGAGCATTGGACCTTTCTGTGGCATGAAGTTGTTGTTTTAATAATAGTACTCCACTAGTCCACTTCTCCTCGATTATACCCTTGCTTTGCAGTCAGGGCGAAGCTTAGCTTGAAGGTAGTTCAATTGAATCCTCTTCATCTAAATAGAAAAGTAAAACCTAGTTTTTTCTTATTATTGTGTATATAAGCTATTGAATCCCCTTGCCACAAGGAAAGTTCTAATTATGTGCAAAAGGGGGGGGTCATAAATTGGTTTAGGTCATAGGCTCAAATCCAAGTGTGATATCTTTGACCCCCCCGGTATAAATTCCTGGGTCTATTGTTTGTAGTGAGCCACAATCGGTGCACATGGTCTTGTTGTTAAAAGATGACGATCCAGTTTGTTACCGTCGGTGTATCAGCTGTCATTCTGAGGTGGACATTTTCAAAAAAATTAAAATTAAAAAATAATTTGATCTTTCTAGCTTCATTAATGCACTTGGACAGGAAAAGAGAGGACAGAGAAAAGAAAATACCAGGCTGTTATAGTTGTTACTACACAACTAAACAAATAGTTCAACTTGCATCATGAAGTTCTTTATTTCCATAGGAAAAATAGTTTTTGGTTGAACAATAAAATAACAAGCCCCCTCCTGCCTCACATCTTCCTTCAGTGCATAGTTAAGTTTTTCCTATTCGGCCACACAATTGTCTGAATTTCTTACCTTTTGCTGGTGTATTTGGTTTTATTTATACAGTTTGGAGGAGAGGCAGAGAGCTGACAGGAGAACAAGAGAGGTCAAGGGTGACGAATTCAAACCAAAATGGTTCAACTTATCTAATGAAATTTGTCCTACACCTTGGGGTGAGTTGGAGGTGTATGAGTACAATGGCAAATATCATGAACATCGTGCTGCTATTGATAGTTCTGTCCATGTTGAAGAGGCTGACGCTAAAACAACTGAATTCAATCCTTGGCAATATGAAGATTCAGTAGTTTCTGCATAATTAGTTGTTTCTCTTATCTGTGTCTTGTGTTTTTTTTTTGCAGAGTACCTTTTTTCTCTTTTACTGTATTAGGCCTATATTAGGTCTGCATTCTTTTTCAGGGAGTTAATTCCTACATTTTATCTATCTTGAGATTGATTAGTGTTTTGTACATATGGTTGCACTTGAAGTATGGCTTTTTGAGGTTTTCTTGTACATATGGGTCAAAATTGTGCGGTTAATTGATCGTCTTTTATCATTCCTAAGTCTGTTTATTGAGTTTGTTTAGGCAAGTCATTCAGCAGGGAAGGTTTTGTGAGATGAGACTAATACATTTAACACCTTCTCGTGTTAGCTTTTAACTTGGGCAGCAAATAGAAACTTCATGGCAAAGTTCATTCCATTTAGCTATAGAATACTGGTTATACACAAGATCAATCACTGTTGTTTGTGGTCCAACTCAACGTAAAATTAACCGAAAATAGCCTCCCTCCAAATTTGAGATTACGCGAAAAAAGTGGGGAAGTAATTCTGAACAAACGGAGCAACACAATCAAGTCTTGATATTAGCTTGTGAGGCTTCACAATATTCTATAGTTTTAAGCTTTGATTTCTGGTCTACTGCAGATATTAGGTACAACAATATTGACTCTTTAAGTTACCTCATACTTGCCTCAAGATTATATGCAGCCAAAAGAAATGAGTTTTGTACTTCTGGTCCTTGTGAAATAGGATCAAATGTGCCACTTCAAATACATTGTAGGGCTAAAAGTGCAACGATAGTATCACAGGGTAAGGGGGGAGAAATGCAATATCGCGTAGTTGATACAGTCTTGAGCATAACTTGAACTCCAATTGAATAAGAGAACAAAAACTTAAGACGTTATGCTGTAAGTAGAAGTATGATGTTTGCTAAACAATACTGAAGCAAATTAGGGATAATTCTGAATATGCAGTTTCACTTCACTTATGGATTTGGAATTCTATTATAATAGTGAATTCAAACTGTGTATGAATATCTAAGTAACAAGGTGGATAAGTAACTTTCAAATGTGGTCTACTGCAGGTTTGCTGTAGATGTTTACTTTCAAATGTGGTCTACTGTGGGTTTGGTTTAGTTTTGCTGCCCTAATGCTTGCCACTGTGCTCCTCCAAGAACACCAAAGACTCGCGTCCTATACGAATCTTCATCATTAACAGTCTTTTCGCTCACATGATTGTGCAGAACATATTAGAAGATAACTGCATCAAGAAAACAAGAAATGTATTCTATATTATATCAGCTAGAGAAGGACGCTACTTTGACCTGCATTACAGAATACAATAAACAATGCTTATATACTTTTTACAGTAACAGTTTTGCATTATCAAAAGCCAGATACCTGTATTTCTGTTTAATGGAGTATTAGGTGTTATTCCTGCGGTGGACTTTCCTCATCGAACCATCTCGGGGGATCAAAACCAGATCCTCCTGGCATGTTTGAAAATATAGTATGAGAGACATACTAAGATCTTACACCAAGACTTATCAACAAAGTTAGAAGTATCTCGCTCGAAGCTAGTAGTAGAACATGCCAAATTTCACTTCACTAAGCTTCAGAGTGACCTCAAGAGTTTTAAAGCCAACGATGGAACAACATTACCTAGAGGGTTACAGCGACAAAGACGCCAGGCAGTCAAAACTGTCCCTTTAACAGCTCCATATTTCTTGTAAGCGATCATGGAGTATTCACTGCATGTTGGTATATAGCGGCAACTTTTTGGCATTATTGGTGAGATTTCCCCTGCTTAACAGTCAACCGTTACACAGTCCTGCCGGTCTTTGTAGCATAAAAGTGAGAAATTCGAAACAGCTCAACAGAATCAGGAGAGTAAAAGTGTCAAAATTTTAGCTAAAACATATCCACAACTTACTTTTATAGAACTTGAGCATTGATAATGCAGCTTTGACCCCCAAATTATCTACATCATCATCTGAATTCAAAAAGCAAGCACCAAATTTCAGCAAAATACAATCCCAACATCTTAAAAAACTACTTAAACCCAAAATCTGTTGGAAATTGTGGGTAACTCATAAGGAAGTGTCCCTACTTCTCTCAACTTATCATTCATTATTTTGTCTCCTCTTGAAATAGTCTAACTGGCCGTTACAAACTAGCCGCTACCTAGTCATTGGAGCAATACCTATGTATAGATGGCACGTAGTGAGCAATGACATAGATTTCAAGCTCTGCTTTCTATTTCTTCACCTTCTTCTAAGCTGATGTTTTTTTTTCTCTTGTGGTTTGTAACTGAAAGAACTTGTTCAATCATGGGAAATGCCTAATTATGCTATTCGGTGTGTGGGCGCAAGATCCTTAACGCTAGTGTCATTGACATGCTTGAAGCTAAATTCTATTCTCCAAGCAGAGGCGGAGCCAAGGTTAGGAGTTTGGGGGTTCTAAATCAATTTTGTTTGGGGGTTCACATGTTAATATACATATATTTATTTAATTTTCTAATACAAATATAGGGTCTACGAAAAATCTAGTGGGTTCGTCCGAACCCATGAACCCCCCACCTAGCTCCGCCTCTGTCTCCAAGGTACTATCTTTTATAGCAGAATCTCCCTTCCTGGCGAATAATTCGAAGATCCAACTCATAGCAGTGTGTGCACTTGTTCAGTTTTACCAAAGAAAAAAAACGTACCTGCAACCAATGTTTGAACTGAACCAATAAATACTTAACATGTGCCATTTACATAAACTTTTGATCACTTACAACAACAACATACCCAATATAATCGCACAAGTTCAAGTAAATCATATCCAAAAAGCAAGAATTGTATTTTTACTTTAAAATGGGATCTTTACGCAAATAGCTGGACAGATTTATTGTTTATTTTTCGAGCCGATATACATAAATAGTCTATGCACTGATTATACACAATCATACGCATATTATACCTGAATTATACATATATCACACATTGCCAACTAACTTTAGGCTATTTAGGTTAATTTCTCTTTTTCCCTTCTTTTAAAATCGATAAACAGTCTGAATAATTTATCAAGAACCTCAATAAAGCTATTATTTTCAAAATTCAGAACTTATAAACTCAAAATCGAGCCACATACCTTGAGAGTTGCTCTCATCGGAACCCGACCCGCTAACGATACGTAAGCTCCGACTCTGCTGCCTGAATTTCTACAAGTAAAAAGAAGAGGCAAGTTTATTAATTATGGTTAATTGAGAACTGCAAAGGTAAGAGGTGTAGTTGTGGAAAATGAAAGTACTTTTCTCAGAGGAAAGAGAAGATCTGACTGCTGCTTCCTGTAAGATGACGAACTAGGGAAACTGAAATCTGTTGAAGAAGAGGGTTTACAGGGGGAGTAGCTGTAGAAAGCTAGCGCCATTGATGGATGAGAGGAAGATGACATCTGCTGTGAATTTCTTGATAACTACTTGGGTTCAGGTCGACTACTGGAACTTATGGTGAGAATGAATAGTGATCGAGCAATAATTTGTTGAAAGACTGGAAAAATACATTCTTTTTGTTTTCACCTACATTGAAACCCGACTAAATCTGAATATCAATCCATTCAGGGGTGATACTCCCAAATTCCAACACAAAATCTGAATGCCATGGTGCACCCATTCAAGAGTGACTCCCAACATAATTTTCTCCATAAATGCTTAAATTCAGGGTGACCCTCCCAATACAAATGGTGTAATCCATTTAGGATTGACCCGTCCAACATAATTTTCTTTCTAGCCAGAAAAAAATACGTAAATTGCTTATAAGCTCATTATAAATAAAAAAATTAGAAAAAATTAATGAAGAGAAGACTTTATTGTGACACCACAATTCCCGATCATAGATTTTGAAGTTGAAATATGAAAATTTATGCATCCACAAAACTTATGATAAACAATACAACATTATAGGACAGATTTTGAAGTTAGAAATATGAAAATTTGTGCATCCACAAACTTGTGATAAATAATACTCCCTCCGCCTCTATTTAGTTGTCCATATTTCCTCTTTTAGTTGTCCCTATTTAGTTGTCCATTTTGACATATCAAGAAAGGATAACAATTTTTTTTTTATTATACCCTTATTTAAACTTCTTGAAAATTTCTAGTAAGCTGTAATTCATCTTTTTGGAACCAAACAATACATTTATTATGCTTGGGAAATTACATAGTCCTTTTAAGTTATCCATAAAGCATTTTGTTAGTTTATGAGTAAAAATTTTGAACAATTTTTTTACTAAAAATATGGACAGAAATAAAGTTGAAGTTTCAACTAATACTCCTACCAAAGTAGAAGACTCACTTATATTGAAGCATTTTTTTATAACAAAATATTTCATTGAAGCATTTTTTTATAACAAAATATTTTGGTGGGAGATTTTTAAATGTTACAAAAAATTGTAAAAGTGTATGTTGTTTTTCTCCAATTTATTTCACTTGAATTCAAAGAAGTGGCCGTAATTTTGAAGTGAAAAATTGTCATAAATAAAGTAATTAAATAAAGGGCTAACCCATCGGTGACCCCCTAAACTTGGCACGATCTTTCACTTAGACACCTTAACTAAGCTTTGTTCATTTTAGACACCTCATGTCACGCCCAACTGTGTCAATTTGACACTTTTTCGACAATCTGCCAAATTTGTAAGGTGTGTGTAACACACTCGCTGGTGACGTGTCAAAGTGACGAATTAAATAAAGACACGTGACATATATATATATATAAATAATTATTAAATGATGAATCTTGAGTAGGAAAAAAACTACCAATGACTCATTGACATGTGGCATTTCTTTAACTAAATAATTTTTAAAAAAAAACACTTTTAATAAAAAGAAAATTATACCCACACCACCTCCAAATTGTCTTCTCTACTACCCACCCCCACCTCAAACCCCAACCCCTCTCTCTCACTCAGATTTTCTTCTCCACCCACCACCACCACCCCCGACCCTCCCCCACCCAAATGTGTCAAAAGAAAAAGCTTTTTTTTAATTTGTTTTTGTCACTTTGTGAATGTTGTGAGAAGGCATACAAATGGATTGGAACGCTAAAATTGTTTGTTGTGAATGTAGGATTTGATAATTGAAAATATGATTTCTTGTCATTTCTGAGTGTTTTTTTCTTCTTGAAATTTATGTTGATTTTCTCAAATTATTTTGAGGAGGAAGAAGGATAACAAAATAAGTGAAAGTATTTAAGCTTAAAATTTATGGGCGCTAGAATTCACTTTTTGTTTGTGACATCGTCAAATTTATTTCACCATGGAAAGAGTTTAAGCTTGGAAAATGGTAGCCAAAAAATGGGGAAGAAGA
>JAJOOS010008006.1:0-17087 GCA_029582725.1 Solanum chiquidenum | reverse complement strand
ATATTATTGATAAGTATACTATTTCCATCCCAAATTAACAATTTTTCTAATTTGATTTTTTTAATTTTTTTTGTCACTTTAAATATGTAATTTAAAATTATAATTATTTTTCACTATGAAGAATGCACAAAATTTACATGATAATTCAAACAATCCACTTTTATGTCATAGTGATAAATTATGTTAAACTACACTTTTTTAATGAACATGAAAATACTTGATGCAATAGTTCAAAATGGAATAGGGAAAGTAAGTTAATATACGAAATAATTGGATACAAGACGAAATTGTTAATTTAAACAATTTTTAGCTATACATAAAAACATAAGGATAAAAAGTTGCTCATTTTGAACTCCATAATGCATTAATAGAACAATTATGGGAGCAACGTAATAATCTTAGCTTGAAAGTTGAATATTTATGTAAAATTTAAAACAAATTTTACGATGATGCAATATTTATTATGTAATTGTATTTATCAATGGTTTTCACTTTTATTTTAATTGTTCGTTATTATGCATTATATATAATATTTGTTGCAATTTATGTTATTTAGAAATTTAAAATAAAATATAATTTTATATTAAATGAAGAATTTAAAAATAAAATTTTATATTACATGAAGATTATAGAGTAATTATTTGCAAAAAGAAAAAAGTGATTTACATTATGAAATAAGAAAAAAGAAAATGAAATAGAAATAATAATATAATATTGAAGAGAGAGAAAAAGATTCCTTTTTAGAGAGTAAAATAGAGAATTGGGTTGGAGTTGATTGTCTGAAAAAATAAAGAACTCTATATTTGAAGAGTAAAATAGAGGATTGGATTGGAGATGCCCTAAGTGATTAGTTTTTCTTTCCTTTTTACTAGCAGCAAACAAATGATTCTGTAAATGATATATGTAATAATCTCACAATGTTTTCACTAAGATGCTATTAGAACATTTACTGTAAATTCATGAAAAGATGGAAAAGGTTTATCAAACTAACAACAAATTGTTGTTATCTTTGTCATTACCATTGTAATTTCAACATGAGTAGTTCCGCATTGCACCAAAAAAAATAAGTATGCTATACGAATTCGGGTTACTACCTGTACATACAATTCCAAGAGCAGAAATGCCTCGAAAATAAACTACTCCTATGAATCAACTTTGTGCACCATATAATATTTTCATGAGTCCAAAATACTGGCACTAAAAATAACTAATCAGCTAAAAGAGAAGATAGAACGAGGTCTTCGACTGTTTTGCCGTTCTTTTGTTAACCCCCAGCCTTTCCAGAGTTTCTCTGTAATGCCTTCCTTGTCATTACTAGGATGTGGTTGTAAGAGTGAGCATGTTGTTCTTCTCGCAATAGGGGACCATCTCCTACTTCTCGAACTAGCCCTGTGTGGAGTTTTCCTCGATGGACCTGATTCTGATGCAGCAGTTGCAGGTGACTCTAGACCTCCATTCAACTGATGCAGAGAAACAGAGGCACCAGCAGGATGTGGTTCTGTTTGAAGGACCCTCTGATAGTTTGCTCTCCTAGGTTGGCTCCTCCTTGTCCGACTATGCAATGTATTACATTCCTTCTCTTTTCCCCCTTTGCGTGTGAGCTTCACGACCTCATTGCAGTTGCTCCTGTCTGATATAAGTGTATTGCGATGACAATGGAGGTTCGTGAATTCTCCAACCTCTTTCTCAGGATTACTTGCCAAAGAAGTTGCAATATCAGCAAGCCAGCCCAGAGTGTCATGAGAGGCTTCAGATGGTCCACCTTTGGCAGTCCTTGAATTTCCCCGAGATGATGAAATAAAAAGCAGGATCTCTGCTGCAGCCCTGTCGATTTTTCCAGCGCCATCATTCATGTGGTCTATTTTAGACCACTGGACAGACTTGCCAATTGTTTTGTCCAGAGAATCTCCTATAGGTGGAGAACATTCCTTGTTTTCTGGGCTTATAGGTTCTTCCAAATCTCTGTCCACAGGAGTCATTGTTGCTTCACTGTGACCAGGTAAAAAAGTTTCGTCCTTGATGCAGGACATGTTAATGCAAGAATTAGTTGTCAGAAACTTGCTAACACTTCCAGGACCTACAGAGTGACTATCCCTGCTAGATTTACCAGATTCGACTGCAGAATCAGGACTCAGGATACAATCAAGAAGAACGGTTCCACAAATCTCTCTTTCTACACCTTCAGGGAGATTTAGATGTGAAATATTGGAGGTATGGGAGGTAAACTGATTGTCAGACAAATCGGCAGAAGGTGTGCAATTCAAGTCCATACACTTCATTGAACTCATGCTATCTGGAATGTTAGATAGCTTAACAGCATCAGATTTTCCAGATGTAGATTCATTATCACCAAATTTCATCAAGCATGAGCCTGATGTGCCAGAAGCTGGACTAGAAGCACTACTGTTGTACAGGTCACTCTTCTTTCCAGTGAGACTAGAGTTCCCAACAGAAGAGTTAGGACTCTTACTGAGTGATGAATTAGTAATAAAGCATGGAAGAGCTTGAACTGCAAAGGGTATCTCCTTCATTTTTTTCCGAGAAGAAACTAGCAATGATTTGTCAATTCTTGTTCCATTATGACTCTTATCTACAAATCCAGGAGATAAACTTGCTGTTTGATTACATTGAAGAAGTGTCATCTCAACAGAAGAAACTTCATCAGAAGAATTCATGTTGCTTGTATCTCCCCCTGTAACTGCAGGTAATAAAAATGAAATGAGTGAGAATTTCAATCTAACAACATTTTGGTGATACATTAAATTGGATCAGCATGCAACCTAAAACAAAGAACATAAAAAGGATCTGATGGAAGAAATACAAAAGCAGTCATTTTGTGCAAACAAATGTTAAGAGCATCCTATCAGCCTACTTATTGTATTTAGGATATTGTCTTTAGAGAATATTCAGAATACCTTCTTTCTCCAGAGTTGAGAATTTAGCATGCACTGTTCCAGATAGATCCTGATCCATGTTGCTGATTTCCTCATGAATGTTAACAGACTCAAGTGCAGAATTTGGATACCCTGTTTCATCAAGCTGTATTGGTTCATTCAGGTCAAACAAAAGAAAGCAACCCCTAGGACTTGAGTTAGAAATTGAAGGATCTCCTGGATTAGCAAAGTTGACTTTTGAACTATCCTGAGGTTGAAGCTCTGAAATCACAATATTGGGCCCTTGAACAGAACTTTCCCTTACAAATTGTTCTCCGTCTTCAATATCCATGTATTCTTCTGCAGGAAGTTCAAGATCCAACATTCTCTTCCTGGATGCACTGCTCTTCGAAGAAGATATTTTCCTTTCTTTTGTAACATTTTGTTCAGCCAATAAGTCAGCACCTGATGGCACTCTCTGACCAGCAATAGAATTTGAAGAACCTTGAAAAGTTTCTCCACATAGTGTAGATGGCTCGATGCTTGTGAGGTCTAAAACCATCTGGCAGTGGGATTTCTGAGAAATTTCAGACCTTAATTGTGACACAAAATACTTCGACTCTAATGCTTGCAAGTGTAAATGATCCTCCACTAGTTTTCTCCTCCTAATCTCCTCCATTACCTCCCTTTGTCTTCTATGTACGCGATGTAGTTCATTGACCTGAGAAAGAAAACATGTTTTAGACTTGTTTATGGTTCTGATCCATTCAGAGAATCACCAACTGATTAAAGCATTCCAAAGACTACTATCGCCCAAGACCAACAATAATTATAAAAAGATCCACAACATCATTGCAATCATTTGCAATATCTGTCCCGCCCCACCTTAAACAATAAAGAAGAAGAATATCAGATAGAGAAAAGGAGAATATCTAGAAGAATTTTGATTCTAGTACCACAGTTTAATTCTAGATCACCTGACACTTCAACAAACATGAGAGGACTCATAGGCATAATTATTTACATGCAAAACAAATTGAAGGGTTCAGTCAAAAGACATATTAAATTGATTGGATGATGACATGATCTTTTTCAAAGAGTAAGATCAAAGGCTCGTGTCTATACCTGATATCTAAATATTGCTTCATGCTTGAGTATTGTCTGCTTCAATATTTCCTTTTGATGAACTAATTCCAGGTTCTGGTCCGCCATAAATGGAGGCAAGGAAACATAGAACCCTCTGGCACCGTTCCAGGCGATATCATTGTGTTGTATAGACCATGAATTCCCACCAAGGCTCCCACCATTAAGATCTTTTGGATGGTATCCTGGGAGATAGCTTGTACACTGCATTTTTCGCCCCACTCTAGGACACAATAAAAAATTCAGAGTTGAGAATGATATGCATACGAAACGAGATAGTTAATACCACAACACTAATAATACACCATTATGTTACAACAGAGAAAGGAATACAGGAAAAGACACTGAAAAGTAGGTCACAAAAGGAGAGAGAACTATTCCATGATTCTCAATTTTCTGTTATTTCCTCTTAAATTCAAACAGAACTTATTGTACTTCGATGAATCGAGAGGGAGATTTATATTGAAAAGAATAACAGTGATGCATTATTCTCTATGAATATGTCATGCACTCTCTAATCAAACTAAACTCAATTCTTCGTATCATGTTAATCTATTTCACACTGTCAAGTTCAAGGTCCGAATGATAAACGAGTTATGAACATTATAAAATTTTGGAATCAAGCATGAAATAGAGATTCTGATAAAGAGGCAGCAACACAACTACAGATTCAAATATAACTACAGTAATGCTCTGGTGGAATCATTTGTCTAAAGTTGAATCCAGACTTGAAAATCATCCATGCAATTTGAATGAAGGAAGCTGAAAATAAATCCAACATCCACAAAAACACACAATTAAAACAAGAAACACTTGTGAACATACCAAAAAGGAGACAAAAAGAAAGAAGAAAGAAGCCCATTTTCCTTTTGACTTCGAAAACATTGGGGGGGAACAGAAAATGTCAGTACTGCAAAATCCAACCCAAAATTTGGACAAAGTCATGAGGAAGAAAGGGTCAACAATCATAGATCCAACCGATATAATCATCAGTTGGATTATACTGATGCATAAACTCAGAATGGGCTAAGAAAAAGAGAGATGAAAGAAGAACAAAAAGACCCCAACAGTCAAATCCGCAAATATGCACAAACAGAGATGCAATCATCAGTTGGATTATACTGATGCATAATCTCAGAATGGGCTAAGAAAAAGATACATGAAAGAAGAACAAAAAGACCCCAACATTCAACTCCGCAAATATGACCCCAACATTCAACTCCGGAAATATGACCCCAACATTCAACTCCGCAAATATGAACATCCAAACTACCGAGATGAAGAAAATCACAAAAACTAAACAACCAAAAAAACAAAAGAACAAAAACAGCAAATCCACTAATTGAATGAATTTGTAGAAATTACCAGATACGAATTCTTCGAAATGGGTTCACCTCACAGAAAACAAAAAACCCAGTAACAGATCAGTAATCCAAGACAACCTCCAGCTCATAAGCTAAAACAAATCCAACAAAAAAAACCCATTATAGACAAAGGTGTAGATAAGCTGAAATATCATAGACAGCTTGTAAGAAAAGCCAAGAAAGAAATGCTACAGAAAAAGTCCATTGTCAATCAAGAAAAAATGGCGTTTTCAAGATCTGCTGGGACCAAGTAAAGTCCCTTTTACGAAAGAAGATGCGGCCCCTGGGTCTGGGTTAAAAGAGAGAAGAAAATGAAGAAACTTACGTTGGAAGAGAGAGACATAAATGGTCATTTGTCAACACTCAACACTATCTTCTTTTACATCTTTTTCTTGGAGTTTTCGTGATGATGAAGTGTAAGATTTATGGATTTTTTTTCTTTAGATTCTTTCCACTATTCTTGTCTTTTTGTCTAATGGATCTACACCAGTAGTACTATTTCAAACTAATTCTATACTACTAATTCTTTTTGGGTGAAGTAGAACTTCTTCCAAGTTTCATTTTTTATCAAGATATTTTTTGTGAGAATTTTTTTTTTACTTGGTATAGTATTCTACTTGGGATTTAATTGATTTTATCTATATTACCTTTTAAATAATATAATTGATTTTTTTTACTTGAATTAACTTGATCAAGTGTTTGGTTTATTATTTCCCACAACATCTTGTGTTTGGATTAAAACTCTATAAAAAGTTTCTTTTCAATTATACCCTTGAATTATTAGGTAATTGGATCAAGGTAGATAATTGCCGGATAAAATTATTTTTTTATGGTCTTCTAACAAGCTATGAGAAGAACAATTTTGTTATCATGTTTGCTATTTTTTTAACTTGAATTATTCGAGGATAAATAATTGTCATCTTAATAAATTGATCACTCACAAAATGTCATTTTTCAATTTAAAAAAGATAAGCCATCTACTTTAAAAATCGAAAAGACGGTCAACAATGGTAAAATTGAATAAATCATCTACATTTACACATAAAAATTGCAAGTTGTAGTTTTAATATGTATGTATGTTTTAAATTTTTCAAAATAGAAATAATTAGAAAATCACACACAATATATATATATATATGTTATACATTCGATTAAGATCACAAACGTCATGTACAAATAATCAACTTACATTTCAAATTTGTATTGATTTGTATTGGATTTATTTAGTAACAAACAACTCTCTCTAAATAATTTGTAAGCTAATTTATTTTAATAAATTTACTAATACAAATATAAATCATAAAATCAAGAAAATAAACAAAATAATTAAAATGATTTGAGGGATATTTTCGTCTTTACATAGACTTATCCCATGGTATTATATCATATGTATTACTAATACCTCCAAATGGAAGGTATTAGTAATACATCGTATAATACCATGTAAGAGGTATAACTAATCCATGGATTAGTTATACATAGTGTGAGACCCCGTGGTTCTTTCGCATAATATGTGTATCATTGAATGAGTGTATGAGGCTTATATGACTTGGTGTATCATTTCAGGAGAATAAGGTTGCAAAGAGGATGTAAAAAAGAAATCAAAGAATTAGACTAACGTTGTTGGTCAAGGATGCCCTTAAACAAGTTCGAGTTAAAGAATGTCTATTCTAACACCCCGCTCGTTTAGAACGCTTAAGTTAATCGGTACCTTTGGGGATAAGACAAAGAGTGTCTTATATGCTAATAATGATGTTTTATAAGGTGATATAGTCGCCCAATGATCGTAAGTTAAGTTTTGAAGTCAAGCAACTTGAGAAATAAAAAGTTGGCAAAAGTTAGAGTAAGTTTCTTTGATAATTTTTCTGAAAATTGGGTTAAATATTTTCGAGCTTTTCTCCCAATCTATAAATCTTTAGAAGAACTCCAATATATGAAATTGAAGGTCTACGAGTCTACTTTCCAACACACTAAATCATTTGTCCATACAACTTCAGAATTGAGATATATTCAGATTTTAGTGAGACTGCACAAGCAGGCACGTGAAGGTGGGCCCCTAGCCCATATGTCAGTTTAGCTTTATAAGATCAGATTTTCCTTCGTTTTATCTCTTTATTTTCTACTAAAATAAGAATAAAACAGTCATAAATCCTCTCTAAAGGTTCCCCTATCATCCAAGCAAATATTTAAAAAAATTCAACGTGGTTTCACCCTCGGAACGTTCATAGAGATTGTGTTATTTCTTTCATCCTCGTTGATTGTGATTTGAAGGATTCTTCATGGTGAATAAGTCTCATTTTTTATGTGGTGTTGCAGCTGTTTGGAGGTAATAATTCTCACCCTTCATTTTATTGAGTGAGTCCAAGTTATAGCTATGCTACATAAGCAAGAACATGAATAGACGGTTGGAAAAAATCGTATTTGGATAGTTACGTTATGTTGGGCTGTTTTGAAGTATTTTTTCTGATATTGTTGTTACTGGAATATTTTTGGAAATTCTTTGTATGTGTGTGGTTCTTGTTGATATGAGTCTGGAAGAGAAGAAGAAGTATAGATGGATATTTAATTGTAACATAAATTAGTGTAACGTTGGTTTTATTATTGCATTGCAATTTTCAAATTGTTTCTTCTTGGTTCAACGTCTTGCGTTTAAGGAGACTGTTTGTTATTGACAAGACATGTTAATGTACTGCAAGCTCCATCAAGTTTAAGTTTAGATTTTGTCCTTTTAAGCTCTTATTGCATATAAAGAGAAAGACATGACTCCAAATGTAATTATTGGACGAACGTATAGGATGATGATTGGAAGCGGTGTGTTCAAGTTATTATGGTTATATTGAACAATTATAGGACTGTATTATACATATATTTAATGGTTTGAAGACTCGTGGTTAGGATTTGGTTATGGTTATTTTGGGTTGGAAGAGAAGGTTGTGGCAATACTCCGAGTTTTAATTGTTGTGTAGGCAATTAGGCATACTCTATTTGATTATTGTTGACTATTGTGTAGGCTTTCACTTGTTAATAGCTGTTGCAAAGATGTATGTTATGTCATTAATTTGAGGTTGTAATTTGGAGAAGAGAAGGTGATGAAACATACATTTAAAAATGGTCTGGCGAGCTAATTACTCTGCTAGTGAGCTCTAAATTACTACTTTAATCCAGACGTGTTAATATTCTGCCTGTAATGGTTGTGTGACATGATTTTCTGTAGACTACCTACTGTAAGGAAGGAGGTACAATCCATATTGATACAACAAGACCTAAAATCGAGGTATGTTAAGGCTATTCTCTTCTTACGGCATGTTTCCTTAAAGCTTAGGAGCAATGTAATTGAGTTGTTATCGTTGTTATACTTGTAGCCATTATTGTTGATTGTTGGCTCCTCGAGTGGATATAAGCCTCTCTTATCGGGTTTCTTATTTAGTAGTAGCGTCCATATGTTGGACACGACTTAGAGGCTATTTGTATAGGTTGGTTATAACTAAATTGCTCGCTTTTAGCTATTGGATTGTTATTGTCGCCCTTTAGGCTATTGTGGTTAGTTGCAAGAATGTGATATATGTCTAGAAGAGCGTCAACAGGGCTATATTGACGCCTAGAAGGGCTATGAGTTGCCTACAGGGCAATATTGACGCCTAGAAGGGCTATGAGTTGCCTACAGGGCAATATTGACGCCTAGAAGGACTATGAGTTGTCTACGAGGCCATATTGTTGCCTAAGAGGGCTATGAGTTGCCTATATGCTATATTGATGTCTAAGAGAGCTATGTGCTGCCTACGGGGCTATACTATTGTCTAAGAGGTCTATGTGACTGCCTACGGGGCTAGGGGACTACTGATAGGGGTATATAGATTGATTGGCACCTTCTGGGCTTATGGGGGCCTGGGTAGGTGGTCTTGTGTGCTGTTTGTACCTGCCAAGCTTATGGGGGATTGGTTAAGTTGTTGTTGTATTATTTTTGACAAGTTTAGATTTAGGAGCAGGTCAGTGTGCTTATTTTATTCTTGATTTATTTACCGGATTACTCCAGTATATTAGGATACCTGCTCATAGTCTATTGCCTTTCATACTCTGTACATTATTTTGTACTGACGCCCCATTACCTGGGGCGCTGCATTCATGCATGCAGGTCCCGACAGATGACCCAGTAGACCTCCTCAACAACAAGATTGATTTTTATCCGGTTGGCTAGCCCCTTTCCTCCGGAGTTGCCAGAGTTTGGAGGTTTGTTATCCTTTGTTGTGCATATTTTTATGGGTAGGCTGGGGTTCTGTCCCGCCAATATTTACTACTCTTAGAGGCTTGCAGACTAGTGTGGGGGGTGTACAACTAGGTTATGGCCATGCTGGCCTAATTTTGTTGGTTTACTGAAGCTTGTGAGCTGTTTGATGTATTGTCTTGATATATACCTGCTTCCAGTTTTTGTATAGATATCATGGTGGCCTTGACTATCCAGTTAGGACTTTTGTGCTAGTTGGCCATTTATTTATATGAACTCTTGGGAGTAGTTGTTTCTTTTATGGATCTGTTTACAGGGGCCTTGCCGGTCGAGGGCTTAATTTTAAGCCGAGATATACTTGTTTGTTTTCTTGACTGCGTGTTGCTGCCATGCGCTAGTAGCAAATGGTTCAGCAGGGTCGGCTCGAGCCTGAGTTTTGGCATTAGGAGTCAGTTGCGCCCCTTGAGTTTGGGGCGTGACACATAGGCTCAAATTCCTACCAAAAATAGTACTAAATAATACCTTACCTAATATATGGACTATTTATTCTAATGCGGCCTATCAAACGACCCCTTAAGACTTGTCGCTAGTTTAATTTAATCATATGCTAACCCAATAAATGAGCTTGAAAAGTTAGCCTAATCAGCATTAAATTGAGTTAATATTGCTATATATGGCAATTCTTTAAAGAATCATAAGTTAGCCTAATTAGTGAAGTAAACTATTAATATTATCAAACCAAAAAGAGTAGCATAAAGAAATTTAAAATATAGGAAATGTTGGTAGTTGTATCAACTGTCAATTAAGAGATGATAAATCAACATCCACATTATTATTATATAGTATATATAGTTGTAATAGTTGTTACTAGCATTATTGAATAAGAATATTAAATATAATTTAATCACAGCTTGTCATTATCACGAATTAATCAACTCAGCTGGTCAATGATTAGCAATCCATTAATCACTAACTTAATCAAAATTAGAATTGTAACTTAAGGCAAAGAAAATGCAACATTCTCCACGTAATCATTTATTTCGAAAAAAAGAAGATATCCTAGATTAATATAATCTTGGGATACAGCATTTTGGTATAAAATTTATATCGATTTTTGCAAATATATTTAATTAAAACACAAAAAATACACCGAAATTAATATCCTAATCTTGATAATAAAAAATTACCTTTTAGAGTTTTTTTTAAAAATATAATAAAAGCTAGTTCATTATCTCACGTGAATTGCTACTCAGAATATATATATATATATATATTTATTTTTATATATATTTAAGTGTCTAATTATGCATATCTAAAATTAAAAGACATAAATATCGCGGAAATATTCGGAGGTTGCCCTTTTTGATATGATCACTTGTCTATGCATCGACAGTACGATACGCATAAGGCTAATGGACCCCACCACTGGTATCCAAACTAAAATTCCCATATTCCTACTCCGTATAATACTACTAATAATTATTCATTAAAAAAAAAAACGAAGAAACTAAAATTTAAAAATTTCAATATATCATAATAATTACAAAATTATAAATTCTTATCATCGTAAACATGTCATAATTTTTATGGAATTATACAACTTTTTCATTAATAATACAATGGCATATTTTGTATCGTCTTATAAAGTGGGCTTTAGGAAGGTAGAAACTATACCTATTTTATTTCTATCTCAGAAAAATTATTTTCAATAAGTTCTCGACTTAAAAGAATAAAAAAATAATCTCAAGAAGTTAAAGGAAAAAAAGTAGGCTTGCATGAAGTGGAACAGAACTAATAATAATTAATAAGGTATGAGCTAGTTGTATATCGATCGGTTTAATTTGGAATTTATTTATTCGATTTATTAGTTATTGATTTGTAGACATGTTAAATTATTATAAAATTAATTATCAATATTATTGATTATCATCGGTTCAATTATTGATTTAATCATTAGAATTTCTAGTAAATATTTCTCCAATAAAGTCACTTAAAAATAATACAACAAACCAAATAAACTATGCACTTAAATTGGTGGATTGCATCTTTCTAACTTCTTTCTAAAAAAAATATATTGACACCTTATATAATAACTAAGAATTTGAGACATTGATAAGTAAAAATATGAAACCATATCCTAAGAGGATGGCTTTATATATTAAAAGGCATAATTATAATTTGTTAATTCATTATCGAATTATTGATTAATCCATTAAAAAAATTCAAATCATTATAAAATCAATAACTCGATAGAAGAAAATGTAAAAAATTACACTAAAGAGAAAAAAGAAAAAAAAGGTGCCAATGAGAGTTGGAAAGAAACTTTGTGGGGTAGTTTTGCTAAAAGAAGTTTTTTTAAAAAATAAAAATAAAAATTTGGAGTCCACCATTGGGCCCTAAAAGAGAAAAGGTTGTATGGATTGGGCTTACATAAGTTACAGACCGGACGACAGCATCTCTCTTTTTTAAAAGACTCCCGACAGAAAAGTAAGGGCAAAGCAATATAGCCTTTTTTTTTTTCTTTCCCGTATTGATACTTGCATTGTACTCCGACTATTTTGGATTTGCACCGCGTAGAGCTTCATTTGGAGGGAAGGACTCTCTACCAAGAATATTTTCATACTCAAAATTCGAACATGAAATCTCTGATTAAGGAAAGAACGATCTTTTTTTACTTTTGGCAAAATCATTTTATCCAAATTATGTTGATTTTTTTTTATTAGACACTATTTATTTATTTTAGGAGAAAGAGGTTATTCAATACACAACACGATAATTTAAATCAATTAGGTACTTGTCTCTATGTTAGCAAATAAGCAGACAATTTCTCAAAGGGTAAAATTAGTCATGTCTAGATTATTAAATAGTATTGTTAAAAATATATAAATAGTGTTAATCAAATGTATACTTATTAAGAATCACCGTTTTGTTTCTTATATTAGTACTTAAATATTATAATCAGACTAAAGTAAGGAGCACAAACAAAACTTTTAAAATTCTAACAACAATGAGACTTAAAACTTGGTAAAATGCACTTGAAATGTGATTAACACCTATAAAACTAGTACTTGGAAGTTGTTCCTGTGTAATATGTTTTCAATCATCTAAGAAATTCAACTATGTGTTTGCAAGCTTATCACCCTAGTGACTGGTTCACGTTCTGTTGTGTGGATTCAAAATTAGGAATGATAGAGTCCTCGAGGTTCAGCTTTCTTCAGCTCCTCAAGAACACACAGTTGTCTCCGGTGCTTTTTCCCATTGCGGTGTGATGTGAAATTATCTTCATTCATGCATGGAACTTGACATAATTCGCACCAAAATAGCTGCCCTTTCTCATCTTTGATCTTCTTTCCGTGTTCCATCTCATGTTGTTTAGCCTTGTGTTTCTGACCTTTAAGGTGCATCTTTAATAAAGTTTCGTCCTGGCAGTAAATTTCACACAAGTCACATCTTATAACTTGCTTGTTTTTCCCGTTGACACTTGAATATCCCCGGCATTGCAGTTTTACCTTGTGCTTGTTACCTCTCAAGTGTTGCTCGTAACATAGATCTCCAGAGCAGTAAACTTCACAGTCTTTACAGTAGTGCATTATGTTTGGTGTATGCTGCTGTTGAAGTGACACAAAGCCAGAGTTACTGGACTCTGCATTTTTCTTCCTACGTGAGTAAGTATACGTAGGGCTTAATGATGGACGTGGTGGCGATGTCATACTCTTGACGATGATACCTATCAGGATGAAAAAAATTGTTACAAGAGCAACAGAAATGCCCAAGAAAGCAAACATTCAGCAGTAGTTGCTTTGATATTTGTAGATATTAGTACTTATTACTTACTTTGTCCATCAGATTCCAAATGTTTTAACGTCTCCTGAGAAACTTCATTGTGTATACAAGTTGGTGCACCGCAATCACTTACTCTACCATCGGATTTCTTGTTCTTAGAAATCAAAGCTTTACGTCTTTTTACCTAAAACTTGGATAGGTTCTATTAGATTTTGAACATTTGACACTCAGAACATCAGATATACTAAGTTAACTCACACAATTCAGTGAGCAAAACCAGTTAACGGAAGCTGAGCACTTACATTCGAATTGCTCCTTGAGATGTTACCTAGACAGAATGACGATAAAAAGTCTTAAAAAACAGCAATAAAACTATACAGTGTGTGCAAATAAATGTAACATTCTGCAGATATTAGTCTGATAGTAGTAGAACTTAGTTCTACTTGCGCGTGAAAAAACTAGAAAGGAAAATTAAAGATGAATTACCTCTAGCATTAATATCTTCATCAGAATCATATTTACAGGTTGTTGTTGTTTGGCTGCAATCTGTTCTTCCATCAGTGGATATGTTTCGCTTGGAAATCAAAGCTTTCCATCGTTTTACCTAAAACTTACGATGATGTTCTATTAGAAGGACGAATCTATCACAGAAATTATCAGATATGCAGAGTAAATCCCAAATCTTAATCTCCTTCTCATTCAAGACAAGCATATTATAGTAAGTATTGGTGAATAGCAGTTATAGATAAATTACCCAGAAATGAAGTGACATATTTAGTCGGAAATCTCAGTAGCTCAGTTCGATTCCTCAATCTTGTAATCCCCTCCCCTCAAGTACAACAATAACATACCTAGTGAAATCAAATCACATAAGTGGAGTCTGTCTAGTGAAATCAAATCACACAAGTGGAGTCTGAGAAGGGTAGAGCTGCGTACACAAACTTTTACTCCTACCTCGCAAAGGTAGAGAAGTTGTTTCTGAAGGACGCTCGGCTCAAGTGCAGCAAATCAAAGTAATGAAAAGGGAAAACGATAGTAAAGAAAATATGACAACTAAAAAGAAAAGCACATTTATAAAAAGAACAGTAACAACAAAATAGTGCTATAACCAAAACACAATAAACAACATATAATCACAAATATCTAATTAAAGCAAGAAACTAGTAGAAGAATAAGGCTAATACTACGACAGACCCCACCAAATCTAAATCCGTCAAAAAGCAAGACAACACTCCATTACCTACATACTTTCTACCCTAATCCTAATCCGCAAACTACACATGCCCCTATCTAGAATCATATTATCGATAAACTGAAATTGCATCATATCCTGTCTAATCACTGATATAATATTGATACATGTCATGAAACAAAGTAACAAACCTACCTCCAAGGGAAGAACATCAATAGCATCATGATTATCTGGAAATAAATTAGCAATCTTCTGTTTATATTGTAACTCACGCTGAATTGCATTCTCCATTACCCTGTCTTCATTAATCATGTTTAATTAATCATTAACATTCAGATTTTAGTTTCTACATCCATGGAATTAGAATGAAAACTTGACTAGAATACTCGAAAATCAGGAGTAAAAAAAATGGAGATTATTATTGTCAAGTAAATGATCAGGCGCTAATTGTGCACTTGGTAAAAATCAGTACGAGCATTTGGGCGCGTGCCACGTCCTCACCTCACACCTTTTTCCCACGAAATTGTGATTACAATTTATAGAATAGTATAGTAAATTCTAATTAAATCTCTGTTTTGTGAAAATACAAAGAAATTTTATTTAGATTAATCTTAGAAGCTAGTCTTCGATTTTAAAATATTTTAAGTAGGTGTGTGCAAAATTGAACCGACCAATAAACCGAATCAAAAAAATATTATTGAGTCATTGCTATTGAGTTAATGGGTTAAATCGAAAAACCGAATCGAACCGACCGATGTTCACCCTAATTTTAAATCTCTTATTATAGATGGTACGAGCCATGTTGCCAGGCTCACAACCGGGGCGGTCTATCGGGCCCAGGTCCCCTAGTCCTCATAATCTGTCTGATCTGGTTTGGTCCGGCCTGTTAAAGGCCCACTTAACATTGGGGGTTTTGGGGCACTTTTAGTCGATCGTGTTAGCACAGCCCGGCACAATTTAGTTGATTTCACATTTTCCTTTGACATTAGGGCATCTCCAACCCAAACATCAAATTTGGTCAACTCTAACCCACTATATCAAATTTTACATAAAAAAAATAATCTTTTTTTTTTCTCTTCATTATTATATTATTATTTTTCATTTTATTTATATTTTCTTATTTCATAAAACAAATTCTTTCTAAAACAATCCTCATATATAATTCATATTATTTCCTTTTATAATCGTTTAATATAAAATTATTTTGTATCATAATTTTTTAAATAATATAAATTGCTAGCAAATATTATACATTATACATAATAATGGATAATACAAATAAAAGTGAAATCATTAATGAAATACAATTAAATAAACATTACATAATTGAAAAAATTATTTTAAATTCTACATAAATATTCAACTTTCAAGATCACTAATGTGCTCCCATAAATGCTCTATTAATGCATTATGTATTTCAAAATAAGCTTCTTTGTCCTTTATTTTTTTTATATCAAGCTAGAAATTGTTGAAATTGATAATTTTCATCTATTGCCATTTCTACGGTCGGAGTTGGACCTTCCGACGCATTTTGAATTGGTGCATTAAGATCACGCTCATCCTCAATTATCATGTTGTGCATTATAATACATGAAGTTAATATATCATGTAACACTTCTTTTATATGTTTGCATTATTATTTTTTGTGAAGGTTAATTGTAGTTTATATAATTTATAGTAGAATTAACATAAATTTAATTTTTTTTAAAAGTCAAAAATTAATTTATAAAAAATCTAAATTTTATATCTAAAATTAATATTATAAAATATTACATAAAAAATAATTAAATATACAAGAGATTTAATTAAAACATACAATTTATATAATGTTTAATTAAAAGTTTGTATATTGAAATAATATTATAATGTTCAAAAAGTTATTTGATGTGATGAATAGTATAACACTATTCACACACCAAATTTGGCGTGGGTTGGAACTCAAAACACCAAATTTTACACCAAATATAGGATTTGGTATAAAATTTAGTGTTGAGTTGGAGATGATCTTACCATCAAACGTACCCGCTAGTGACATTGTCTTCTTTGGATCTAGGTCCGCACGGCTATAAAACGCATTAATAATTAATAAAATTTGCTTACTTATAAATCAAATATCTCTCCTATGTTTTGCCACGTGGACTTTTTGTGACAATTGATAATATGAGTTAGTCGTCCATGAATTATATAGGGGTAGAGGTAGAATGTTATGAGTCTATAAATATGTATACCTTACTTCACTTTAAAGAATTATTAATGCCTTCCATCATTTTCCTGATTCTTAAACATGGTGGTTTATAATTAGTAAAAATATTCAATGCATTAGAATAGTACGTCCAATTAGTGCTACCTTAATTAAGCTTCTACATCCACTTTAAATGTTCATGATTACACCATTTTGGGGAAAACCCACCATGTTATTTGTAAGTCATTACATTTTGATTAATTTAGCTACTGTTATAAGTAGATAATCTTGAATTATGGGGACAATAATCATGTATTTTTTCAAGTGC
>JAJOOS010008005.1:0-19634 GCA_029582725.1 Solanum chiquidenum | reverse complement strand
CAAAGTAAAGAGTAAAAAAAAAATATGTGGGTCTTGAATGTGATTCTTTTTGTTTATGTTTTTAACGAGAAAATGTACTTTGAATGTAGAGTTTGAAGAAGGAGAATGAGGATTGGGTGGGGTGGGGATAGGGTGGGGATAGGGTGGTGGAGAGTTTGAGGAAGAAAAGACAAGCAGGTAGATGGGGTAGGTGGAGTTTTGAGAAAGCGGGGTGGGGGGTTTGAAGAAGAAGAAGAGCGGGGTGGGGGGTTTGAAGAAGAAGAAGAATGGGGTGGGTGGGTTTCTTCTTTTTTTTCATTATATATATAAAGTGGGACCATTACTTTTTTAAAAAAAATAACTTAACGCGCTTTTAATTTATTTTAAATTTTTTATTTGCCACGTCATCCGTTAGGGTGGTATTAATTCACTTCAAATATGTTAAGGGGGGTAAATAATTACCCGTAAAGTTTAAGTATTAAAGTAAGTTTTCGTGCCAAGTTCAGGGGGTTTTTTATATATTTTCCCATTATTTTATGTGAAATTATTTGATTATGGTTGAAGGGGAATGATTATCATCATCTCCAGAGCAACGAGGAAGAAGAAGAAACTAATGATAAAGAAATGGAGGAATTCTGAAGAATTTTATGATAGTGGATTATGTACGCCATTTTTTAATATTTTTGATATATAAATTATTGCTATGATAATTATTTCGTCGATTTAATACTTTGCATGACATCTAATAATTTCTTTTTTGATAATTTAGCCTTTTCTGTTCATTTTTATGTTAAATTAAAATGGTCTCTTTTTAAGTGATTTATTAGATAGATTATTAGATGAATATACATACTAAATTCAATTACCATTTAAATTTGGTTGGCGTTCCTTATTTATGTTGATTTCATATTCTTTTACGATTGGTGTTTCATTTTGAAAGAATAAAATTAATATAAATAATGATGACGATGATGAAGAATAAAATCAATATAAATATTGACGGAGAAGATGAAAGACTTCAGATGATTCGCAAATGAAGATGCCGTCATACCTTAGGTAATTATTGATATAAATTTTTACTTTTTTATTTTTATTTTACTTTTTAAAAAAATAGCACTTTTCTGATTCTCTATCCTTCGTTGATAATACAAGTTATGCTAAAAAGTTATTAAATTTTAGTTATAAATGTAATATACTACATTCACTCTCTAATTTGGTTGAGAATATATTTCATATAGTAATTGAAATTACATTTGTTAAATTTAAACAATGAAAGAATTTTGATTAATAAAATAAAAGTATAATAAGAATTTCGTATAAGTTTGAAAGTAAGAAGTTATATATTTATCTGCATAATATTAGAAGATGATTAATAGGGAAAGACAGTGATTTTTTTAAAAAAAAAACACACATTACAAATGGTTAGCACAATAACAACAGATATGAATAAGAAAACGAAAAACATATAAATACATATTTCAATGTAAAAGTATAAACATTTAAATTTGAGATGAGAAAGTATTTTGAAATATATGAATAAGCTCATGTAATTGAAATCGTACTATATAACAACAAAAATAAAAATGTTTAATCAACAAAAAAACTCTCGAGAAATATATTTGAAATAAAAATAAAATTCAAAATTATCACATGAATATTTCAATTTTCAAGGTAAAACTCAAATTTTTATATATAAGGGAATTATTTCATAATCAAAGTTTAGTACTGACATTATTTGAACTATAAATGAAATAAGAAATGAAAAAGTTAGTAAAAATATCATTGAAGAAAAAGAATTAAAAAAAAGAGAATTATAATGTATAAAGAAGTCATGTAATATATAATATCATGTAACTTAATTCTTAATAGATAAAGTTAGGAATAAACAAAATTATATAATGAAATAATTTCTAGCAACACAATAAAAAATAAAAAATAAATTTTCATATAGGAAATACAATTATTTGAATATAATCTCAAATTCTAAATTAAAAATAAAGTGGAATTAAATTTTTGCATCTTATCACATATTATATAAAAAACACTTCGGTAGATTTCTAATAAGCAAAAATATTGAAAAAAGGAATATCTCGTTTTATATTTTGAATTCAAATTTATATAACTTTATTTCTATTACATGTAAAATTCTATAGGAGGAAAACTATTAAACCATAGAACTAACAATATTTACAAAAAGAGTATTAGGGATAATGAAAATTGTACAATGAATTCGCTTAAAACTAAAGTACCATAATGGTTTAATACAAAAATTTGTTATTAAGAATTTTTACAATAAAGATTGTAGAACATATAATATTGTTGGTACTGAGAGCACTAGCATAAATCATATTAATTTTTTGTTGTTATCTTCTTTAAATGTGTAATTTTTTTAATAATTTAATTTTATAGTAAAATAACTGCGCATCGTACACGTATACTAAGTATATATATATAAATTGTTAGTGTAAAGTGGCAAAAGTTTAAGTATCAAATTTTAAGATATTGGATTATATTCTTCGTATAAAGTACTTGTTTGAGAGAACTTATACATTCTCTCTTATATTGGGTTATATATTTTGTATGGTGTGTTATAGTTGAAATTTTTTAATTCATAATTCAATTCATGATCTAACAATTTTCTTTATTTCCCCCCTAATTAATAAAAATCCAGTATTTTCTACTTTTATAAATTATTTCATGCAAATATTCCCCTTCGTAAACGTACGTAAGCACACGTAGCATAATGCGAATATAATATTGATTTTGAGGACTTGATTCTCTTTTTAAGGTGGAACTCGTAACACCTTTTTGATAATGCGATATCGGAAAAACATTCAATTGCATGGGGTATGTAACTAATACTTTTTCCGCTTCAAAATATTTATACGTTTTACTTTTCAAGAGTTAGTATTTTTGAGTTGAAAAAGATTTTATGATATATTCTCCGTATTAGAATGAGGAAAATCACAACTTGTAAAATCTTTCATATAGTTTTTAAATTCTAATATATTTGATTGACTTAATCTGATTTAGCATTGAAAATCAACCAAATTACCTATAAAAAATGACAATGGAAGGAATAGAAGTAAGCTGATACAATCTTAAGTCAAACCAACAAATTAGAAGAAAAAACAAAGTAGTAAAATTAGGGTAAACAAAGTAGAAAATGTTCAACAAAAGAATTGAATAAACATTGGGTTTAAACAACAAAAGATTTGCTTTTACCGAATATGACATTAGTAAGTGAAGCCTTCATCCAGGGAGTGGAGTTGTACTTTAAACTATTAGGGGTCGTTTGGTTTGAATATAAGTTATGTTGGGATAAATTATGATGAGATTTGTTATTCTGGGATTAGTTATCCTGAATAATTATCATTGCATACTTTCTAAAAATAAGTGGTTTGATTACAAAAATACCTTCTTATTTAGCTTTTTGTATATATTTTTTTTTGATAGAGTTTTAGTTATTCATTTTTAAAAACAAAACCTCCACCTTATTTAGCTTAATTATTTTTATTGTGATTTTTCTTTGTGTTCGTTCAATTATGTGCAAATTTGAAGGTGTCAATACTCCACCCTAAAGAAAATATTCATACGCAGCAGTAAATTCGTAGTCACCTTTTGTTAGGGAGCGCTTTACCTTTAATGTGGGACTTTTCGGTGTGAATCTGAATTTAATCGAACTCTAATGTGGGTACCATATATTGGATGTGGAAATTTTTTGTAACTTAAAATGCAGCCACAAATTTACTCAAAACGCCTAAAAAGTGCAGCAGTTGATCAACCTCATATTTTCTCCAACACAACAGTCATTTGCTTCGAATGCAACATATATTCCGTGACAAATTATGATGGGATTATTATATCACCCTTTGGGAGGGAAAACTTATTCCGGTACTATTTATTAATTTAGGATAAGTTATTTTAAACTTTCCAATCAAAAACTAAATAAAGTGCCACTAAATATTTATCATTCACACCAAACAACCCCTTAAGTTCTAATTTATAGAGTTAGAGATTTAGAGTGAATATTTGAACTTTACATATTCAATATTTTATGATATATATTAAATATTATTAACTGAATTCTAACCAATTTATTTTTTGTGCATATTTAATGAACTATTTTGTTTATAATATAGATATAGAATTTAAACTAAAATTGTTAAATTCGATTGAATATATATATATATATCATTTTAATTTTGCCCCTTGTTCTAAATTATAAGATATATAGAGATGTCAAGTATTAGTAACTTAGTTCTAAATTTATCAAACTCATATTATTTACAAAATAAACGATTTTTTAAGGTATACTTTTTTTTTCTTCCTATGAAGTGGTCTTGAGCAAAGAGTGGTGGGCCAAACGATATGAACAGGTGTCATGCCACTTTAGCACTATCTCGTACTCCTATTTTCTGTTCAAACTTCAAAATAAATATTTTTTTAATATTTTATGATCCAAAATATTTTTTCAAGCCAAAACTATATTAATTATTTTAAAAAAAATTATCATTCTCTTTACTAGGATTTTCAACTATCTCTATTTTAAAGAAGAGTTTGGGAAAAAGTAAGAGAATTATATTGATAAATCACTTATTTTAATTAATAATTTGGAGTAATTAACTTTCTAAAAGAATATGTTATACACCAAAATTTATTTATTTTTAATCGGAGGGAATACTATCTCCTTTCAAAATGTCAAAGCACTACGTGTCATTTGGTTTGTAGGACAAAGTTACCGACTTACCGTAATATTATATTCGTTTAAATTATAATTCTTAAACTAATTTATTTTAAACTGAAAAATAAGATAAATTTCAAATTAAACATAATAAAATACAATATCATCAATTAAATGTAATATATATTTTATCGCATACTTAATTATAAAATTTCCACCTTATTTTAATTTTAATTTTTGATTCGATATTCAATATTTGATTTCGTATCCTAAGAATCTTGAAATTTGAAACCAAGAATAAAAAATATTTACCAGTTACTACTCCATCACCCTAAATATCTACCTTATGCTGCTTACTAAACTACTCCTTAGGACCTAAAGAGCCCTTACTTTTTACTTTTTTCTTTTTGGTTGAATAAATAGCCCTTATTCTCTAGAGGGTGAAAGGCCAGAGGTGCTTGTAAGTTGTAACATTGATTCTCCACTTCTATAAAAGTCCATTTCCAATTTATAGTTTGTCCTCTTCCTTACCCACTTTTCATATTTATTACTCTTTCTTCCATATTATTTAAAAAAAAAAAAACTTAAACTCATACTTCAAACACATTACTTTATTTCTCAAATTTTATTATAAGTTTCTTAAAAAATGTGTAAATTATTGTATTTTTATTTAATATTTTCAGTCATATAAAATGATAATTGTTTTAAATAAAAAATTCCTTCTTTCATCACCCTTAAAATAATAATAAAAAAGTCAATCTAAACAATTGTAATTGTCTTCGGTTTTCTATGTCATTTAGTCACTATTTATTACTTTCAAAATAATTATTATCAGAAAGAAAACGAGAATAATAATTCAATTATATTTTGATTTTTTAAAATGATAATTATTTTTTTATCATCTATTTTATTTTATAAGACGACAATTAAAGTAGTCCGGATGGAGTATTGACTTAAGATTCCTTCGTCTACTTTTACATGTCCACTATACAAAAGTAGATTTCCAAAGTTATTTCTTTCAATTTTAAGAATTAAGAAATAATTTATTATTTTATAACTTTTTTTAATATTATTATTCAATTCATTTTCTAGTAATTAAATTACTTATAATAATTATGAGTAACATATTAAAATTACTTTTTTATTTATTCCCTTTAAGGGTATGCAAAATTAAGCATAAACAAGTAAGACAAACGAATAAAGTATATCAATCTTCTAAATTAAAAAGGAAGATTAAAAAGGAATAATATAAATTCATATTTAAAAGTAATTTAATTTTAAAAGTTTCATTTGACCGGTAATAAGATAATTTATGATCATACAATATTTATTAATATATGATTTATTTAAGATTTCAAATTTCAAAACCTTTTATTTTTTAAATTTTTTTCCAATGAAATACTACCATATATATTGAGATCAAGTGAAGTAACAGTTAAAATAAAACTAGGGTAATGCTAAATGACCAGAAAACTTGGCCAGAAATTTTAAGAACTATAATATCTTTTTTATTTTAAAATAAAATGATCTTTTCCCCATTTTTTTAGTTAAAAGGTATTAAAATTAAAAGGGTAACAAGGTAAAATAACATAGATAAAATATTATTCTGACCAAATTTTCTGACCAAAAGGATTTTTACATAAAACTGTATATGATGTTTTACTTTTTAGACGTTGTGGAAATTAACACAAGTTGATAATAGATTAACAAATCACAATTTCATAAAATGGGAGAATATTCAACATTCAAATATTGGAATAAAGAAAAGTAAATCTTTAACAGTCTAAAGTTTATAAATATTCTCTACTTAGAATTAAGTCCCATGTAATGACAAATCAAATCATTAATTACTTCCCGCGTTCCAATTTATGGCGTTGATCAGCAAGTAGCTGTTGTTTTAAAAAATAAAACTTATTAAACTAAACAGAATATATTAAAATATCTTTTAATTATGTAGTTTTAAATATATTATTTGAAAAATGAAATTAAAAAGTTACCATAAAAAAGAAAAGTATCATTCTTTTATGAACTGAAAAGTAAAATAAGACAAACAAATTAAAACAAATAGTGTAAATAGATTTGAAGAGAGTAATGTATATGCAATCTTAACGTAGAGAAACTATTTTTGATAGACGCTTGCGTTTATTTATATTTATTTCATAGCTTAATACATAACCAACCTTTTAAACTTGTCGAATATATTATATTTTGATACTTAAACTAAGTCTTATTTCAATTGAACGACCCAACTCCTAATAAAGTGTTATAACTAGACACTTCCAATTCATGTTTAATTTGTTTAGGCGTGTTCTTATTCTTGTATTAGATAGTGAAGTTAACACGTGAAATGTGTCATTTTTTTCGATTATACATATTCGCCTTAATAAATCGTAAAAACTCCAAATATTTTCTACTTGGTGTTGATCCATGTGACAAAGAATTCAATATATTTTATATGATTAATTTAACTAACTAATAGACAAATAAAAACACAATTTTAAAAAATAAAATAGAATAACATGTCTAACTGAAATATTTTATTAAGAATTAAAATATTTAGTTAAACTTAGAGGTAATTCAAATTTCTAAATTGAATATTATTAACAAAAGTTAAGTGGTTAGTTATGTATTAAATTTTATATTTATATATAACTTAAATTCTGGTACATATTCCAAGTTTCCAACTTCGAATAGGGACACATAAAATCAAAATAAAAAATAATAAAATTAATTTTTTTTAAAACACTCCACATGAAGAAGCACCCAGTTTCTCTCTCCTCTCTCTTGTTTTTGTCGGTAAGTGCACGCACTCACGAGACTCGATGTGAGAGAGTGTAAACACATACCGCGTGGACCTTTTCCAATATGCTAAACCACCATAGCCCTTGCCCTTTGACATTATTAAAAGTCAACCCCCTCCAAAACCACCAACAATTTTTTATTTTTTTTAAAAAAAAATTTAAGATGAGGACAAAAGATAAGTCCCTTTGAATAATTGAACACACTACAATAAATTAATTTAAATTTATATATGTTGTGCTAACCAACAAACCATAAAATCCTTATCTTTTTGCCTTTTTAGAATCTTACTCAAACCAAGTCTTAGCACTTTTATTAAACAATTGTTAAGTTGTTGACATGTTGGCTAGCTAGCTAGCAAATGCTTTGCTTATCCAATGTGAAAGGTGGATGAAATTTTATGGCTTGACTATGGAAAAGTTAAATAAGAGAAATAGATAAAGCAAACACCATTGTTGTCATCTTATTGGAAAATTCTACCCCACTTTTCTTTTTTGTTGCATAGTAATGTAAAAAGTAAAAAGGGTTCAACTGAATAAACTTTTATGATTAAAATTATAATTTGTGGTATGTTGCATAAGTTATACTCCTTTAGAATTTGTGGTATTTGCATAAATTATACTCCTTCAAGTTATGCATGTACTCTCCTTTTTAACTTGTAAACAAAAAAGAGTCATAACTTCATTGGTTAAAAATAATTAATTTTAAATTTTTTATTTTTGAATAAAATCATTTTATGATGAAATATTTTAGATCGTTCATTTTTTTTCTTTTTCATAAATTCTATTTTCAGCCAAATATCATAATTTTAAATTGAATACTTCTTCGTCTACTTTTATTTATTTAGTATTGTCTTAAAATACTTCTTACAAATTAATAAATAATAACTTTATCATAGCGACATTTAGTGAGATATTATCTCCCATTACCAAAAAAAGGAAGATAAACAAATTCTTTCCATTTTTCAAATCGAACAAGTAAAAGTAAACCTTTATGCCGATACATAAACAAATAAAGGTGGTTGATGGAGTAATTAATTGATGCGATTTACAAGAATACTTGTGTTAGTACAATTAATACTATTAACGGATCGTTTGATAAAATGTATAAGAATAATACTAAATAGACTATATTAATAGTGTTTGTATTATCTAATTATACATATTATTTCTTATGCATCATTCGATTTGGTGTATTAAAAATAATATACATTACATTAATTATTATTTTTTACAAAAACACCTTTCACAATTATGTATTTTTTTTTTAGGGTAATGTGGTTCTAACCACATTAATGCATGCATGAAAAATCTTTACATTACTAATAGTTTAATACATGAAAATCTATAATATTAGTAATACCTATATTAATACACAATAAAATAAAAAAATGTATTAAATAAAATATTATTAATATACAAAATTAATGCATACACTATTTTTGCTAATACACTCCTAACCCTTATTTTGAAATTGTAGGTAGTACATAAATTTCACCTTTTGACAACTCAAGTCTTGAACATATGAGGACTAAATATGGGTAAAAGTAAAACTCATTAACTCATAAAAGAAAAGGTCCAATGTTTACAAATAGAAATCAAAAATGAAAAATATTTGTTGTCCCCCACCTTCTCTCTCTAAACATACATATAGTGAAAACCAGCCAAATCACACACAATCTCTTTCTATAAATAATAAATGTATTCCACTCATTTATGCCTCTTCCTCAGATCCCTTTTCCATCTCTCTCTCTCTCTCGCCAAAAGTCAGCGCCTTCTTTTGTCTCTCTGCATTTCCTCTCTCTAACCAAAAAGTCAAGGCCATAGCCAAAAAAAGGAGAAATTAACAAAATGGAAGAGGATTGGGATCTACATGCGGTGGTCAGAGGCTGCGCCGCTAGTTCCACCGCCGCTGCCACCACCACAGCCACCACTAATTCTTGTTGCAGCAGCTTCCAACCAAGGCAAGATGGAAACTTTTTTAGTTTTCAAGATTCATTTGTGCCAAGATTTGATAACCCCGCAAGTGATTTTGAAGAGTTGCATAATCTTTACAAGCCTTTCTTCCTTAAATCACAGCAAATACCTCTTTCTCCTCAAAATAATAGTAATAATATACCCATTTCACCTCTCTCTGTTCTTGGAGGACTACAAGATCTATCACCCCAACAAACACTAAAGCAACAACAACATATTCATCAGCTAAACAGTACAAGATTAACACAACCCAAGCAGTCTCCTCTCTCTGTATATGGTTCCACAACTACTAGTGCTTCACATGTTCAAAGCCCAAGACCTAAAAGAAGGTAACTTTAACTATTTATTTTTTTGAAGTTTTTTGATGGAAAGATTAAACCTTTGTTAGTTTTTACATATACCCATATCATCAAATTTATATATTTTTTATTTTCACACATTTTTATGGGATTTCTTTTATTTTTTCTCAGGAAAAATCAATTGAAGAAGGTATGCCAAGTACCTGCTGAAGGTTTATCTTCTGACATGTGGTCTTGGAGAAAATATGGACAAAAACCCATCAAAGGCTCTCCATATCCAAGGTAAATTCCTTAATCTCTGTTTAAAACAACTTAAACAAATTTGACTACTTTTTTTTTTAGTAATTAAAGTTTTTCTGATATACTCTGTTTTCTTTCTTTTGGGTTAAAACAGGGGATATTACAGGTGTAGTACCTCAAAGGGTTGTTTGGCCCGAAAACAAGTGGAGCGAAATAGATCCGACCCGAATATGTTCATTGTAACTTACACAGCAGAGCACAATCACCCTATGCCAACTCACCGGAATTCCCTCGCCGGAAGTACCCGTCAGAAGCCGGCGAATTCCGAAGCTGGTACTGTAAGCGACTCTAACAAACCCACTAGCTCATCGCCGGTATCTTCGCCGGTATCTTCGCCGGTATGCCATTCACCGGCGACGGAGAAACAAGAGAGCAGCAGGGATGAAAGAGAAGACATTTTTGAAGACGACGATGATGAATTAGGTAGTTCAAATATGGGATTAGATAACATGGAGCCAGCAGATGATGATTTTTTTGAGGGGTTAGATGAACTCGCCGCTCAGGCCACCGGAGATTGCTTTTCTGATAGTTTTCCGGGGTCTATGCAGCTTCCATGGATGTCAAATAATGCCACAACCACCGCCGCAGGCGGCGTTTGACTTGCCGGAAAAAAAAGTTGAAGAAATTGATGCTTTTCTTCTTATTCACTTGTAGGAGTATCTTTTTGTCCGTTAGAGATATAGGAAAATAGAAAGCAAGAGAGAATCTTGAAATCTCCATGTCTTTTTTTAATTTTTTTTATAAATTTTAATTTTTTGTTCTCTTTTTGTACGTGTAAGGTATAATTCCATTCTCCATAATCATAATAGAGGAAAAAGGAAAAAGTAAGAGTTAGATTCCAATGTTCTTTGTTTAGTAGGCTAATTATATTGGATTGTATAAGGTACATAGAGATTACAGGTAAAAAAATTCCATTAGTTGATAAATGTTGTAATTTTAATTTGTAGTACTAGTAATCATTATCAATGATTTAAGTTTTTTCAAGTGTTACCTTTTTTATACCTTTTGTGGTGCTTGTTTCATGTTAGTGTGTTTGTGCTACTAATTATGTTTGGGGATTTTTGAGTCCTACCCAAATGGAATCTTGGGAAATTTGCTGGCAAATTTACCTCAAACAACCACCATTTTTGCTTATCGATTGAATTAGGTAGGTGTGTTTGGACATAAATTTGATTGAAAACTAAGTTTTTGAATTAGAGCAAATTACTCTAATGTATATTTAAGTACTTCCTCCGTTTTAATTTGATTATACTATTTTGAGTTGATGTGACGTTTAAAAATTAATTTTTTTTTTTGAATCTCATGGTCATAAATTTAAGACACGTAGAATCTATCATAATATCTTTTAATCTTGTGGTCAGAGGGAGTAATATCTTTAATTTTACCATGGGAAAAAGAAGAAAAAAATCTTTGTCTAGAGCTCCTAGATAACTCTATATGCGGGTATTGTAGACGCATATCCTGTTGGTACTGTACAAGGTGAATGTGGTGTGTTTTAATGGAACTTCTATCTATTCAAATGAAAATTCAAGTGTTGAAGTTTAATTTGTCAATATTTATTCAATTCTTTCAACTGAGTTTACAACTTGCTAATGTGCAAAGTTAGGTAATTTATGGGATCGATATTCATCTTTTTGACTTTTTTTTTAAAAGTTGAAATAATTGACTTGATCAGTTTAAATTTGATTTACTCGTAAGGAAGTCGAGTCAATTGAAAATAAGCACTTACTTGATATCAACTAACGTTGCCACATTTACTGAGTTGAAAATTTAAGAAAGAAAGGTCTTTGAAAATTGTACTACAATGGGACTTCTATGTCTATAAATAAAACACATCTTTATGAAAAAAAGTTCAGAGTTAAAAACATAACATAACATTTATCTAACTAGAAATAAAACTTGGTAATTGGCCTCTATAGTCTCTCAACAACTAGAACATAGTGGACAAGAGCATGAAAGGACGAACATATCTTTTCAAAAGGGAAGCACCCACCAAAAGAACATTGGAATCTAGTAGATACATTCTAGCATATGGGGAATAGTATAAACAACATGTTAGAGCAGTACCTCCACAATAACCTCCAAAAAGGACAAAAAGAGAGAGAAGGAACAAGTTAAGAAGATGCAAAATTTCATTTGAACTATGCTAGTCAGCTGTGCACGCCTCAACTATTCCATCAAGTATACCATCACATATTCAAGTACCTCTTGGCAGCTAAAACTTAGATGGGAACAAATCACTTGGCTTTTCTTTTTTTGAATCTATTGAGATTTCAACTTTGATCTTCATTTTTTTTCATCCCACTTCGTTGATCGTTATACCTTTCACTTGTCAAATACACAACTTTTCATCAAACCCAAAATTTGGACTCAGTAGAAACACAACTAACTGCAGCAACAGATGGACACAATTCATACAAATCACGAAGAACACTAATGTATGAGTCTTCCTAACAAACACTAATGTATTGATAGCTTCTGGTCTTCCATACAGAAGACCATCAGAAATTCGGTTTTGAGAACTGCGTATACACGGAGATCAAAAGACAAACACATTCTCACTCCATGTCAAAAGGAAAACCAAGATAACCAAATATCAGTATAGGAAAGACGAACAGCATTAAGATACGTTCAAAGCCAAAATATTAAGCTTAGTACAGAGTTGGTACAATATAAGCATATATAAACTTTATTTCAACTTTATCTTGATTTAGATATCAATAAAATCATTATCCAAGAACATAAGGTGCTTCAGGCAGCAATTACACCAGCTACAACTTGGATGAAATTTGAAAATACAAATCAGCACGACCACCAAATTTGTGACATCATTTTGTTGTGTCCAAATGATAATCAGTTCATTAAAAGGGCAATGAATGGAGATGTCTTCATAGAACGTGATTTGTGTACCTACACAACAACTTATGCATCAATACAGGTATGTCAAATGACAGCACAGAGCTTGAAGACCAAATGAGACCTCTCACATTCCATTTGATCTTAGCCAAAAGGTCGAGAAAACTATCCAAATGGGACCTCAACTGACTGCAAAAGAATCTCGACATGCCCAGTGAACATCACAGCAGATTTAGGAAAGTATATTCAGTTCCAGTTAGTATTAGGCAGTTGAAGTAGAAACCTCGTATCCTTCCACAAAACTTCGCAACTTTTCTGTTTCACCAATGTCAGAGAGCCATGGAGTGAGGACTTCCATGGTAATGTAGTCAGGATTACATGCATTTTCAGTCATTTGGTCCATTATTTCAAAGGCCCTTTCCACCCAATTCCTCTCCTGAAGACCTTTAAAGAGGGCATTGTATGTTTTGGTATTAGGTCTTACCCCTTTGTCCTTCATCTCACCCAACAAAGAAATAGCAGCTTCTACTTTGTCGCTCTTGCAGAGAGTGTCAATCAAAATATTGTATATGACTGTGTTTGGTGGCACATTAATAGCCGAACTCATATTCTGGAATATGTTCATAGCTTCATCAAGATTTCCAGCTAAGCAATATGCATGAACTAATGCTCCATACGTAACAACATTAGGCAAATAACCATCATCAATCATCCTCTTCATGATTCTACTGGCAGTTGTAAATTGCCCCTTCTCGCTGAAATATGATATCAAAGTGTTGTAGGTGTAACGGTCAGGTTTGATACCTGCCTCTTCCATATCTTTAAGCGTCTTATGAGCTTCATCAATCTTATTTTTCCTACAAAGTGCCCCAATCAGAGCATTGTAGCAGATAATATCCAAGCCAATCCCAGCTTCTTTCGCCTTTGAAGCAATACAGGAGGCGTCATCTGTTCTTCGAGCCTGGCAAAGGCCCATGATCAAACTGTAGTATACTTTGGCATCAGGGAGACACCTATTTTCTGACATTTCATTGAACAAACTCATTGCTCTGTCAATATTGTTGACACTACAAAAAGAGGTAATGAGGACGGTGTAGGTGATCACATCCCCCTTTAAACCCTTCTCTTGCATCTCAGCAAAAAATCTCATAGCACTGCTAACTCTCCCGAACTTACACATTCCATGGAGCAAAGTATTCATAGTTATGACATTTGGCACAACCCTGTCCTTTTTCATCTGGTCAAAAAGCTCCAATGACCTCTCAATCTCACCTGCTTTGCAGAAACCATCTATCAAGCAATTGTAGGTAATAGTATTAGGTACATATCCATTCTCCAATCTCATTTTCTCCATCAACTTTAACCCTTCTTCTTGTTTCCCTACCTTGCAAAGTCCATCAATCAATGTATTGTAGAGAACAACGTCTGGCTTAACAAGAACACCATCAGTTTCACTCCCTCCCATCTTCTCAAACACCTGAAGTGCCTCATCGACCCTGTAACATTTGCATAAATGATTGATGAAAATTCCAAATGTCACAACATCCGGGTTAACTTTCTTTTCCTTCATCTCATTCATAAGCAAATTCATCTTTTGAAAATCATGCTCCCTGCCTAACCCGCTCAAAAGGGCATTGAATGAAGAAGCTTTCACCTGACCACCCAACTTCATCATATCATGCAAAAGGTCCCAGGCCTTATCGCACTTCCCACTTCGACAAAACTTGGTAATCAATTTAGTAAACCACACATCATCCAAGAACACACCATGCTCGAAGAATCTCACAAGAAGTCCACAAATTTCCTCCACACTCATCCTTCTCCCCACCCAATTTCTCTTCCACATAGCATCCAGAACAATATCCACCGTACTATTATTCGGAGGACAATCACTATCCCTTTTGAGCATTTCGTCGAGCACCTTGAACCCATCATCAATATTCACTCCACGAAACAAACAATCCAACAACAAATTAACCACATTTGTATTTCTTGAATCCGAGTCTAGCTCATTGTACACAGATATCGATTCCTCGAGCATTTTGGCTCGCCCAAAGCATCGCATAAGAAGAGTCGCAGCATTGATCGATAAAGGGATTTTTCGGTCTTTAGCAAAGGAAAACAGTTGAAAAAGCTTAACGGGTACGTCAGATTTTTCTTCATGCATTGCTTGTTCGAGAATAGCTTGAAATGTGAAGGAAAGAGAAGAGGGGTTTGATGATGAACTCGAACTATGAGTCTTGAAGAATTCAAAAAAGTGTAAAGCTTTTTCAGTGGACCCCAATTGGCGGGTGATTTTGAGAAGGGAAGTTGGGGAAGGAGGAGTATGAAGAAATTCAACCAGCTGCGAGTTGGAAATCCATTCATTGTGATCGGTAGTTTTGAGAAGGGAGACTATTTCGGGAACGGCAAAGGAGGTTGGCGGCGGCGGAAGAGGTTTCTGTGTATCGTTGATCTCGCCGGAGAAGTGTCTCAAGCCGGAAATACTGCCGGTTTTCGGCAGTGCGGGAAGATGAAGGAGGGATTTTCTTGCAGCTGCGAGTTTCATAGTTATCGGATTTTCAGAAGAAGCGGTACGGATGGATAGTTTTTAGGTCATAAAATTTTGCGCGGGTCTATTCTCTACCAAATAAAATTTTATTTTAGTGACAATGGACGAATTTTTATCTGAATTTTATATTTTATTTTGTTGAGTTTAAGAAAAAAAGGAAGGAAATATAAGAATGTCGCATAGGGCTTGCCTAATGCGGTTTATATTCCATGTGTGATTTGCAGGCTATTACACAGTGGGGGGTTTACCCAGTGCGCACAAAGTGCTCACCACAGAGTGCTCACCCGAAGGGCAGAGGCTGTGACAGAGGTTGTAGTGGCTGCGGGTTATCCTGGGGTTCCAAAAAAAAAAAAAAAACTAGATTGAACTTAGTATTGAAATTTGTTTATCTAACTGTTATTCTTTTTGTCTATTTTAAAAAATATATATTGAATGGGAGGGAACACACTTAAAGAAGTCTCGCATTGAAAATAAATCTGAGATAGACAATTGATTTACTTATATAAATTTGAATAGATTTTGCTCTATAAGCTAGTTTTTTCTTTGTTCACATATATTAGATCATCGAACTAACACATCAAAAAAGGATGAACACTTAATCTCTTTATATGAACATACAGTTGAGTTAGGTTAAGATCCCAAAATCCATTTATTTACCTTTAAACTAACTTTTCACATATTCTCTTTGTTAACAATAGTTGATCACTATTGACTTGACACACTTTAAGAAACAATAAGTAATAGGGTAATATTACTATAGTATTCTTTGGATATATTAAATTTAATGCTTTGAAAAATGTATATTAGATATTGAATAATATTTATTATCAAGAATAAAATAGGCAAAGAAGGGTAAATTGTCTCATGATTTTTCCAAACTATATAAATATTATTTGATAACTATTTTTAATATAATAGGCAAGTAAAGATAGACAAATAAAGTAATTTTTTTTATCAACTATAAATGAAAAATATTGAAGAAAGAAAAAAAAAAAAACTATATCCTATCAAGGAAAGTTATGGTTCGTAACATAAATATTTCTTTTGTTGATATACCTTGACGAACCGAGTAAACTATAGGGAAGTCAAAATGCGGACACTTCACTCATTGATAAAACCCCTCATTCGTCTTCATACCCCATTTTCGACTCCCATTATTTCACCATCTCCACTTCGAAAACAATTTCTCTACTTGCACTCCTCCGCTACTCCTTCACTCCAAAAACTAACCGCCATGGCCGACAACAAGACGGCCGCCGTCGACGGTAACTCCACCTCTGACCACGTCTCCGACAGCTGGTACTCAGTTCCCGACCTCCGATTACGCGATCACAGATTCACCGTTCCTCTCGATTATTCTCTCGAACGCTGTTCCTCCACTAAAATCACCGTCTTCGCTCGTGAAGTAGTTGCTGGTATTACGCTAATTTCGTTCCCATTGTGACATTATGGATTTTGCATTTGTTAACTGTATCTAACTAATCTAAGTGGACTTCGCCATGTATACTCGGGATGAAGTACAAGGATTGCTTGTAAATATATTCTAATACTGATTATCTTCATATAGTGGTTATAGTTGTTTGATTGATGGATTCACATTTGTTCGGTTTACTTATGCACATTATCGTGCTTATGTGTTCATTCTATTTGATTCGTATTTTAGGCAGTGTTTGGTTGTAGTTTAGAACCTGATATGTAAAATAGTAGGAGAAGTTTTCCAGATAAGTTTAAGCTTGTAGATTCAAAACTAAACACTTGTTTCACATATGTTCTGTTAACTTTTTCTCTTTAGCACGCTTATGTATTGTTTCTGTGTGATTTCTGTTTTAGACAGTGTTTGGTGTTGATTTAGTTTGTGCGGTATGGTAGAATTTTGTTTTCTGAGGAAATAGGTCGTATCTTAGGATGGCTTGACATATAATTGGGATTATAGTTATAGTTTAAAGGCAAAAGATTTGATTCACTTGGGTAGTATCATTGGACTAGCTAGTTTGTACAACTTATTGTGATGGAAATGACAAATGAAGAGCTTTGAAGTCATTGATTTTTTCGTGAAGCTTGATCTAACTACTACTCCTATTTAACAAGTTTACATGTCCATCTTTGCTTTTCCTGTCTGTCCTAAAGTGGTGGTTGCAAAAGTTAGATACATGGTTGTAGGGAAAAAGTAAGTGAAGTTCTGGCCACACAGATATCTTAGTATGTACTACTCCCGTTGTTTCACTTTGTGTGACACAGTTACTATTTGGTGAGTCATAGAAGTTTTTCATCGACCACAAATTTTTAAAATATTTTGAATTGTTAACTATTGTGACTTATAGTACTTTATGTAGTTTCCTAAAATTTAAATTTTATTTCAAAAAAACTTGAAGATTCTATGTATGAATTCACACCAAAAATTAGGCAGTTTGACCCTCATACTCTGGAACATGTCATGTATGCTAGAATGGGGGGAGCAATTGACCTCTAGTCATTGATTAACTAACTGCTATTTTCTGTTAGGACCAGTTATTTGTTAATATATTTTCTCTACTGATTATCAAGTAAACTGCAGTTGGTAAGGAGGAACAATCCCTGCCATATCTACTATATTTGCAAGGTGGACCAGGCTTTGAATGCCCAAGACCAACTGAAGCTGGAGGATGGATAAACAGAGCATGCGAGGAGTACCGTGTTGTTTTAATGGATCAGGTACTCTCTCTCTCTCTCAACCGTAATGAAATAAGCAGTTCTGTTTCCTTCTGCTGATGCTTTACTTGCAGAGAGGAACAGGTCTATCAACACCATTAACACCATCATCTATGTCACAAGTGAAGTCTGCTGAGGATTTGGCTAACTACTTGAGACATTTCCGAGCTGATAATATAGTACATGATGCTGAGTTCATCCGAAAACGCCTTGTCCCTGATGCTGGACCTTGGACAATACTTGGACAGGTCACATAGTTTTTGCTCTTTCCTGTATTTGGTTTTTATACCTAAACCTATTGTGCTATTCTCTCAACAAGTAGTTGAAGAAGACTTACTGCAGGAACAATTTTTTCAATGGTCTTGATTATATATTTCTAGAAAATTATTTTAAAATCTCTTTTGAGGAAAATTATCATCTCATATAATGTGTGGAAGTCTTAATAGTGATGCTAGTTATGCTTATTGTCGGTGGTGTGATTGGAACATTGGATTGATCATCGTGCAGAGCTTCGGAGGATTTTGTGCAGTTACCTACTTGAGTTTTGCTCCTAAAGGACTCAAACAAGCTCTTATAACTGGCGGGCTCCCTCCAATTGGTGAAGGATGCACAGCTGATTCTGTTTATAAGGCAGGATTTGAGCAGCTTGTTTGTCAGAACGAAAAATATTACAAGAGGTTTCCACAGGATATTGAAATTGTTCGTGATGTTATAAATTATCTGGCAGAGTCTGGAGGTGGGGTAAGGGAGCTATACTGGTATACTCATATAAGTCCATCTGATACATACTATTCCATGTTTTGTTAATGTCTCTCTCTCTGCACCCTGTCCTATCTCCCTCCTTTTCTCCATGTTTGACATAGGTGCCTCTTCCATCTGGTGGCATCTTAACACCTCGAGGACTACAACTTCTTGGTCTCTCAGGTCTAGGATCAAGTACTGGTTTTGAACGATTGCATTACCTGTAAGCCATCATTTTGCCATCTGCTCTCTTTTCGCCCCCAAAAAATTATCATATTAGTGAACTTTTACCTTTCCATGCCATGCTTGTAGGTTTGAGAGAGTCTGGGATCCTTTAATAGTTCAAGGAGCAAAAAGGAGAATCAGTGACTACTTCTTGAATGCGGTAAATTTACACACGCTTATTACAAAAAACACAGTGACTTTATTTTGATTAATATTGCAAAAACTAGAGATCTTGTTTTGCAATTAGTAAATATGGTTCATGAACTAACTACGTTGGCATAGATATCATCCATATGTTTTGTACCATTGAGTTCAAATGCTTTGTGTTTATTTCCATCAATATAATATTTTTTGGTGGCCTACATTCTTTATTTGTGTACATGGTTCCTCTAATGACTATCTTTATGTTGATTCTTGAATACAATTATTCATGACTAATTTGCAATTAGTAAATATGGTTCATGAACTAACTACGTTGGCATAGATATCATCCATATGTTTTGTACCATTGAGTTCAAATGCTTTGTGTTCATTTC
>JAJOOS010008004.1:0-16342 GCA_029582725.1 Solanum chiquidenum | reverse complement strand
TCAAAAAGCTGTAGTCTTGGAGTTTCAATAAATGTATTTGGTGAGCCATGTAAAGGAGTCGCAAAAAGTTTAGCTGTAGAAGCTTCCTGTACATGATGCCTCACGGAACTAATGGACCGAGAAGGCACATTCCTAAGTGTAAAAGTGGTAGAAGGTCAGATAAACTATTACTAAGTTACAGCTTCAGAAAGATAGTGCTTAGCTACTTGTACGTCTCGGAGAGGAAGAACACTCTGGCTTCCCTCACCAATTTGATGAGATTATAATAAAAGAAATAAAGCTTCAATACTTTTGCTTTGCTCTCCAACTTGATGAGATTATAGTTAAGAAAAAAGCTGCCTCATGGATGTTTCCATCAAGCAGAGTATAAGCCACATTCATAGATTGATTTATCATAGTAAACTCGAAAATTTCTGCGTGATTTTCGCATCCTTTATTCACATATTTAGTAGCACATCCAATTACAATCAGATTAATAGCAATATTTTAGTCAATACACAATACACTTATTGGTTAATATCTTTATCAAGATTATCAAGCTGAGGCCACACTTGAGGGTCTTTGGAACCTGCATTTCTTGCAGATAGCTGAATGAAGTGATGGTGTCTGATACTTGTCTTCCCCGCCCATGATTGGCATCGGTACCCCTCTCTTGACTGGACTAACATATCCCGGCTGGTAAGTCTTGCCAAGAATTCCTTCGACGTCTTTAGATAGATTGAAAAACTTAAATTGTGTCTCTAAGTGAGCAAAAGCATCATCTGCTGGTAGCTGATAGTTGTGAACCTTGTTTTCTTTTTCTCCAATGGGGACTACCTTCACATCTAATTGCAATAGTCCGGAAACTGTGACCCTCACGCTGTTAAGATCATCTGTCCTTTCGACCACGACTGATCTATCAGCAGTGTTAGCACTCCATTCTGCATCTCCATCTGTTGGGACATTAACTGTCTCACCGTTCCACTGTACAATAAGAGCATCAACCTTATCATCCCAATGTGACACTTTCGTTGCTCCTACGACTAATGTATGGGTGTCAAACATGACTGACAATGTTTGAACCCATGTATAGTCGCGCTTCCTTCCCTGTGGTCGTGTCCCAATTAGATGTGCATTAATGTGGAGGTTGTCATCTGAAACAATGGCAAAGTCGGTTTCCTTTGCTCCATGGAAGTAGAACATCACCCCGTCACCACCCACAAATCTCGGATCGTAGCATAGAGCACCATAACCATCACACCTAGGTAGTCTCCCTGTCAAAGAAAACAGTGTCATTTAGAGGGTCATCAAGAAAACAGTGTCATTTAACAGTATACTTGTGTCGTCTCATACGTTCATTTAGACAGACTTTACACTCCGTGCATTGACAGTGTAAAAATGGTGACTAACTTGCTACCACACTGTTCAAATGCATGGATAGGCTATGTTGCTCAAACTCTTCAAAATGTTTTCGGGTGCATGTCGGAGCACTATTTTTTGAAGGTCCGACAGGTGTGGTGCGGTAACATTTTTGGAGAGTCCAAGCAACGTAGCTGATAGGATGAAAAATCTGTATCCCAGGGGTCAGTCAGTGTATATAACTTAAATCCTTTTAGTGTGATGCTTGAGAAGCCTACTTGTATTACACTAGTATCTCTTGCAAAACTAGAAGATATGTAATACTCCCACCGTTTCAGTTTGTTTGTCTGGTTTTGACTTTGGCACGGAGTTTAAGAACGTTAAGAACAATTTTAAATTTTGTGATCTTAAACTAAAGAGAATGAGCATATAGTGCTTACACTTGCAAGTTACTTCACACTTGCTGCTGCAATCAATATAGCATCCCTTCTGCTTCTTGTTCTGTTTAGGCTTCCTTTGAGGACACTCTGTTGGACAGGTAAGAGTTCTGTAGTAGCAAACTCCTGGAACGGTGCAGAACGCACGTTCTTGCCCCGTACCTGGCAATGGATCCAATGCAACATAACCGGGATTCGGAGCAACTGCATTCACCTCCTTACCTTTGCCTTCTGGTTGATCAGCAATGGTTACTTGTGAAAAGATGGATAAGAGTAGCAGAGCCACTATTAGGCACAAGTTTCTCTTATCCATCTCTACTATGACTGTTGTTGATATTTTTTCTGTTTTTTTTGTTTGTTTGTTTGCTATTTAGACAGAAAAATAACACTTATGGATGGAACAAGAGTTGATAGGGTTGTTATATATATGTTTATAAATTGGTGTTTGGACTTAAAGTAAGGCTTAATTCATGGTTTTGTTTTAGCTTCATGCACATGATGAAACAACTAATGTTGCACAATATGCAATGAGGTATGAGTTTGACCAAATGAATGGTGGATATAGATATAATTAATACAAGATTAACAGGGGTGAATTTAGGATTTAAGCTTTATGAGGTCGCGATTTCAGGAGATTTTTACATATAAATTTGTGTTACGCATTGAAAATAATATTAGTTCCACAGCTAAATGATTGCATCCGCCCATGACAAGTTATGGTTTTGTTTGGCATTAAATTTTCCATGCCTTATTATAGATTGAGAAAAGTATTGAAAACATTCTAAACTTGACGCGAATTGTTTGTTTCATCCCGAAATTATTGACAGCCTTAAAAACATTCATTTACTTGACTAACTGAACTTAAATACACTCCTGGTCTTGCAACATGAGTGAAATAAACCTCTAAATTCTCGTCAAGTTTAGGAGTGTTTCCAACACTTCTCTCGGTTTTTTATTAAGAGTCGCATGCTCCTACAAGAATTTGAGACCACTTGCTATGTTATGTGGAAGATCGGGGTGTATCTAAGTTAAGTTAATCAAGTAGAGGAGTGTTTTTAAGGCTGACAATAGTTCGAGAACGAAACTAATAATTTGCGCCAAGTTCAGGGGTGTTTTCAATACTTCTCTCTTGTAAATTTATACTCTGATCCCTTCGATTTATTTTACTTGTCATATTTTTCTTTTACACGTCCCTTAAGAAAAAATTAACAATTACTGACTGACGGAGTAATAGAGGTCAAATGTTAAAAGATTATAATTATTTATATATTCCTAATACAACATTGTTTTAGATGTGAAACTTTGTACTGTATTACTTTTTTTTCTTATGCAAACATTCAAATAAAACTTTATTGTATAAAGGTTCCAAATTAGAGAAGAAAAACAAGTATCATATAAGAGTTCATTTGAAGACAAATCTTTGACTATGCAAACATTCTAAAAACTTGTTTATGCATGGCCAGCACTTGGTTAACGTACAATTGTTCAATAATACCTTTGTGCTTTTAGTGATTGTGACATCAGTTTCCCATTTGGAATTATTTCATACACCGACAAAAATTATGATCGAGTGATAAGTATTTATTTATTTTTAATCAGAACTTTTGAATTCGAACTCTGAGAATGAAGTTATCTTTTAGTGAACAATTTTAGCATAGAGTTCTAGCCAGAGCTCGAAGCTTTGGTAACTCGAACTCTAGCACAATATGTGATTGAGTTTGAAAATTCATGGAGTTACGAATGTAGTTCAAACTCTTGGAGTTTAAATCGATAAATGTTCAAACTCTAGTTTAAAAAATGGAGATTTTTCATGTTTCAGCTAAGGTATTTTTGTTTAAATTTTATTTTCACGTTAACAAACCACTAAATATAGCAAATTTGTGCATTGAATCCGTGGTAAAATTCTATTTAGCAACTCGAAAAGTGAAATTTGCCACATTTCTCCTGCCTCACCTCTCCTTAGTTGGTCTATATAAATCTGATTTAGCCAGACCAATAGGCTTCAAATATCGAATGGTAAACTGAAAAAGAAAAATATAAATCAATTTTTTTCTCGCCGACCACATATCAACTAGTATATTCTAAATGGGGAAAAAATTTGAAGTGAAAAAACAATATTGTGCTCTGCTGGAAAACAAAAATTGTTAAAGTAATAATAAAGAAATAATTTTCTTGAATGTCAAAAGGAAAAAAAAAAAACTTAAATGCAACATAACTTCACATGGAAGGAAGTCAAAGGCAAATTAATGGTCGTAAAAATCACGTAGTATCAAATATTATTTTATTTTTTATGGCATTGGATCTCAAAAATCTAAGAAGCACTAAGAAAACATTAAATAATATAATTAACATAATTATGAAACTAATAGACTAAAGTTTTTAAAATTAAATTTTAGGGATATTAGCACTTTAGTCCCTCAGTTACTATTAAATCTGATTTTAGTTCTTTGTAATATACGACTCAATACATTTACTCTTCAATTAATCAAATTGTACGATTTTAGTCCTTTTATGTAAGGAATATGTTACCCTCAAATACAGAATAACACTGTAAACTTAATACAACAAATGGGTAATTAAATGATGAAACAGTTAATAATATAAAAATTTATGAATATTTTCAATAAACGGATTAAAAGTGCATATTTCGAGTAATGAAAGGTTAAATGTATTTAACCATATGTTATAAGGATTGAATTAGAAATTACCAATAATTAAGGAACTAAAAATGTAATTAACCCTTAAATTTAATAATTGTGACACCATATAGTAGTCATATTTTTATTTTTTGAGATCTGAAAAGCTGTGGTTCAGATCCTTAAAAAACTACAAAAGTCAGCAGCTTAATGCTTTTAAATTACTCTTCCAATTAATAATTTGCTTCTTTTCTACTTCTTTTTTCAATATTAAAAATAACCCCAATCCATGCGCCACATGTGATGAGTTTGGGTTGTGGTGGAAGGGGAGGAGTTGTTGCTAACGTAAAAATGTAGATTATTATTTTTCATTTCTCACCCGATATTGAGTATCCGATTATAAGACCTATTCATAAACAGATGTATGATATTATCAGGATAAGAAAAATCGATAGTTTTAGCTCAAACCTTTTATGTGTTGAACGAATATAAACAATTTGCCAACGACAAGAACAAGAGTGGATTAAAAATGTAATAGAAGGTAAAATCGAGTACTTTCAAACCGTACAAGGGCAAATTTGAACATTTTCCCTTCAAACATAACAACAATATTAACGTTTACAATGTAGTTATTTGAATCGATAACGTCCTCCAAATTTATAAGTCCTGAGATGTCGAAACAACTTGAAGTACTTGTGTGCCGATCTTATAAAGGAGAGTTATGATAGGCTGACAGATAACTAAAATTTGTTAATTCATGATAAATCCTATTAATACATATCATAATTCATTGTAACATGTCCATCTAAGCACCCAAATGTAACGAAATATAAACAAGGGATTCCATCGCGTTGCCACCTTGGTGTCAGGGACTAGCGAACCCCAACTTGTATGGGATTGAAGCGTAATTATTGTTGTATTTGTCGATGAGGGGTGTGAGAGAAAATACTTTACTATTATGTACAACAATGAATGGCATTCAACATTTCATGTTTAGCATGAACAACATTTAGAATGTATGATGAGCAAAAGAAAATTAGCAAAATAAAAAACATAACAATGGCAATGAACAGTCATTTGACCTTTTAATATGATCTGCATTTCTTTCAAGCAATTTTTTTTTTCTGCTATTGGTATATGGGAAAATCAATAATTGAACGCGCTCCGAAGCTTTGATTTGAGGTGGATGTTGACACAATATCAGAAGATCCTTCTTCGATTTCATGAGGCACCATCTTCAAGAAATAACTGTGCCTGCAAAACAAAGTGATGTTACTTGAGCCGAGGGTCTATAGGAAACAGGCTATCAACCTTCTCGAGGTAAGGAGATGAGACTACGTACAAACCACCCTCTCCCTTAATGTGTTAAAAATGGGTTCTCTCTTAACGAACCAGCAATATAGGTCGTTGGAGGAAAACATCTGATTTCATTTTGCACCGTCCCATAACTAGATCCATATCAGGGGTCCGTAATAAAGTGATGTTATAATAGTAGTACATAATGCCCCTGAGGTAGTAGATAACATTCATACTAGTTGCAGAAGAAACATACCATCGAGTATCTGCAGTTAATTCGGGATGAAAAGCAGTAGCTAGTAAGTTCCCTTGCTTTACAGCAACAATTACTTTCTTTCCAGACTCGGTAGAATCCTGAAGCATCAAAAGATATCATATGACACTGAGCTGATATTCAAAACAAATGGGGAAGTAAAATATTAAGTTAGCATTACGATAACTGATGGAGGGTGAAAAATATATTGTTAATTCACCAGGACTTAGTTTATTGTAGTCAATATTCCTCCTTTACGACGAGTTAGACTTGGTTTAATCAGAGTTTGTAAACTAACTTGTAGTGCACTAGTGTGTTATCACATTCATTGTTTTCCAATCGCAAAACAGGCCACCAAGTCTTACTCGCTAGTGTAATCTTTTGACACATGTAGAAGCGATAGAAAACAAAAATTCTTTACACATGTACCAACTTTTAGGAAAAGCATAATATATAAACATACATTTAAACTTGTCTCAGTTGGTAAGCAAGCACTCTAACTTTGAGTATGTACATCTAGACACCTCAACTCGTCTCCACTGTGCCAGATGAACACTCCAACTTACAAATGATCATTTTGACACCTCCAAAATTGTGCCATGTCAACATCAGATGTCCACAAGACACAGTGGGGACGAGTTGGAGAGTTTAGTTGTCAGTTGAGACCATGTTGAGGTGTCTAGGTGTGCATACTCAAAGTTGGAGTGCTTACTTGCCTGACAGATGAGGCCAAGTTTGAGCGTTTGTTTATGTGTTATGCCTTTATTTTATATAAGGCACATCTATATTGCAGTTAGGACACTAGATGGACAGAAGGACAAAGTAAACCTCTTCCTTCTGAATAGCAGGATTGGAATTAATAGTTTCTATGGCTGATAGAGGAATGTCTGCCAATACTTCAACGTCTGGTCCTACATCAAGGATTGCCGGAGCACGGATGAAAACAGCACGAAAACTTGGAGGACCACCTTCTTCAGCTACAACTTGAGGAATAGGAAGTTCTGTCTCAAAGCTTTGAATCTGTTCAATTTGACAATTAAAAAGCTACATTAGCATACTGTAGTTAATAACACAAACCAACTCCAACTCATTCATCAAAATTGAGCACTTCTTCACTAGTTTGCTATAACAACCACAACTCCATCATCAATTAAAAAATAAAAAATAAAAAATGTGTGTGGCTATCTATCTTATGGTGTTTGCAAAAGCTCTTAGTTATAGATAAAACCGTTAAGTCGTTAACTACTTCGGTTGCATGCTACTTATCACAGGACAGGAACCTTATGTAGAAAATGTCTTTTACTTGAAAACAAAACCCATAAGCATGCCTCGCTCACCCCTGCCTCCCTCTTTTTTTTTCCTTTTTTTGATAAAGGTAATGTTCCCCGCCTCCCTAATAACTAATAAACATAGTACGAGTGTTTGCTTATGCAAATGAATTTCTTCCTTTCTTGCTAATCTATTAAGATGTTGAGGAGGAACCACTCGTTTACCTGGCTTCCAAAAAAGTTACGGTGTACAGTACAATCAAGGCCTCCAATTAGTTTCTGTCCTCCGGTTTTCTGCCCTGAGAAGAGAAGCCACAAAATGTGCCATAAGATCTTTAGCCTCTATATGGTAACAAATAGTAAGAAGGTTCATCAAAAAGAGTTTGTGATTACTACTCCAGACAAAGTGAGCTTTATATTATTCTGGATAAGTGGAGAGGGTGCTCTACAAGTAACTAGAATAGTGAAGCAAAATTAATACCCAAAAAAAAAAAGGAGAAACAACAAATTCTCAAAATTTGTGATTTCATAGGTGTCTTCAGATTAATTGCCTAATGTTGTTGAGATCAGTAGATGTAGCAAAATTAATACAACAACAAGAACATACCCAGTGTAATCCCACGAGTGGGGTCTGGAGAGGGTAAGAGTGAACACAAACTTTACCCCTACCTTGGGAGGTAGAGAGTTTGTTTCCAATAGACCCTTGGCTAAAGGAAAGCATATCAAAAAAAGAAAAAGCGGAAATGAAGAGATCATGGCAAAGTACTAAGAAAGCATGACAAAGCATTCTGAAAAAAGGTACAATAACTACAACAAACTAGTGCACTAATTTGTGTCTTAAACTAATTGAAGGATAAGAAACAACAGGTGAATACTAAGACTACTAGTATGGAAGGATAACTACAGGCGAATACTAATAAGAGACAATAGATAGTAACATATATCGAAGGACAAGAATCTACAGGCGAATACTACCACTACTAGTATGGAAGGATAAGCAATACAACACTCTACTACCTAGTACCTAATCTGTGTCCTAAACAACCTCCAAGGTGAGACAACAACTTCTCAAAATTTGTGAGACTCATAGGTGCCTTTAGATTAATTGCCTAATGTTATTGAGATCAGTAGATGTGGCAATGCTTTACCGTTACAAATAAAAGCTTAATGTGAAAGTTTGACATGACGAAATGAAAAATATAAGTTCACAAATGTTGTTCTCTATTGAGTAGAATTCACTCATCCAGTCGTTATATCGGATGAGTAAACAAGCATGCTATATTGGCTCACCTTTCTATCATCGGCCTTGAAAGTGATAGGAGGCTTAATGGCCCACCAATCAATCTCTCTTTCTATCTCGAATTCTCGATTGGTGCACGTGGAGCAAAGGAAGCGGGGAACAAACTCCACTACTTACCTTAGAAAGTCTAGAAATAACAGAAATACATAGTAATGTATCATCTCAGAACTGGTGACAAGTATATGCCCTCTTATATTAGAATATGTAACCAAAATAGACCCTCAAATGCTACCAGAGAATAGATTAGAATATTCTCCAGTACTAACAAGCATAAGTTGTATCATACACACTAAAGAGTGACATGAGTCTTTTGTCATTTGATATATTTTCAGAATTCATCTTTTAACAAAAATATATACTATTATCAACTTTAGAGAAATCTAATATAGTTAACATTTTTACTCATAAATTCGTGAATGCAATCTCGTAGTCAATTAGGATGATTATATTATGACATTATTTGTTTCTCAAGGTGGAAAGCCAGACGGTTGGTGAATAAAAGTCTGTTGATCAAGTAGAGTTAGCCGGATCAAAAGGCTCTCATGTGATATTAAAACAAAGAACAAAAGTGGAAGTGGATCTTTAAAGAAGAGAAAAGTATCCTTTACTCAAGCTCTATTTAATCATAGAATGCAATACGTATGGTTTACAGAATGGGCACAGCAGCCCGGTGCACTAAAGCTCCCACTACGCGCAGGTCCATGGAAGGGCCAGACCACAAGGGTCTATTGTACACAGCCTTATCCTGCATTTCTGCAAGAGGTTTGTTTCCACGGCTTGAACACGTGACCACCTGATCACATGACAATAACTTCAGTTATGTCAAGGCTCCCCTTCCTATGGTTTATAGAAAATACATACCAATTTCAAACCTACAAACACCCAAATTGGCTATTATATAGACCGTGAATTAGTTTTTTCTTGGAAAAAAGAAATTACAACCCCGAAATCTTGCATTGTAAGATGACTAATAAGATGAGCAGCACGGACTCTGCAAAGGGTGTCCTAAACTGTATAGCAAGATATGGAGTTAGACACTCACCAGTGGCCTTATTTGCCAAGAAAATGAGACCTGCACATGTCCCCCATACTGGCTTCCCCATTTGAACAAACTCACGCAAAGCAGGGAACTGCAATTAGAAACACGATCAGACTAACATGGACAAAAATTATACCAAACATAAAAACTAACAATTAGTAGAATTATGAATTCAAACTTAAACGAAGATACCCCTAAGAAACAATGCAACAAAAAACGACTAATGAAATCACAAATATTACTATGTAATAAACTAATAATAGTAGAAATGAATGTCAATAATTAACAGACGAAGCCAAATTATGAGTGAGTAGGATCAAACACAAAATGCAAGCCTTTTATGTACTGTTTCCTGAATATATAACTTGAACTTAGCAAAATTCAACCTGTCATGCTCAACACTTCTCATGATGCTCCACAAATCACATTCAACAATAATAATTCATCAGTTTCTTGAGGGTTGCAAGCCATCAATCTACAACTCCCAAATCTCAAACTAATTGGGAGCATGTTACGTGAATTCTCAAAAACAACAATTCCCCTAAATCTCACACCCTTTCTCTTTCTTTGCTTTAAGCACCTAATATTTGTAAACCACTCTAATGGATAAAGAGCTGCTATTGAAAGGTTCTCCATTCTCATGCTGGAACCAGAGGCCGCGCTAGTTAAGGGTGGAGTGACAGTAACCATCCCACTACACCGCTTCAACGTTAACAACATAGCAAGTGTAATCCCACAAGTGGGGTCTAGAGACCGTGCTAGTTAAGGGTGGAGTGATAGTACCCATCCCACTATACACTTCAACAACAATAGCATAGCCAGTGTAACCCCACAAGTGGGTCTTGGGAAGGTGGTGTTTACGCAGCCTTACCACTCCACTACTTTGTGGTTGCTAAATCTCACATTTATTACTACACAAACTTAAAATTTCAATTTTCCACCCATAACCCTTGTTCAATAAATAACAAAGGGACCAACGAGACCTGTCTTTCACCTATTAATAGCAAGTAAAGGATCGTTAGTAGGATGTAAAAGAGTAAAATCATACATGTATTAGTCACGCTATTATTCAATCCTTTGTTTGGTATTTTCAGACTGTGTATAACTAATACATGACAAGCTATTGTATTACTATTACAATGAACACATCAGAATTCAGAGTGGACAAAAAATAACCTCGGCATAACTAATCACAACATTACTAATACGCTATATTCAGTATTATTCTTATACCCTCAACCAAACGACTTACCAAATTGTGGAGCTCAGCCAACTTGGCCATGGTGGTGCTCTCTCCACCAGGGATGATTAGGGAGCTAACATTCAGTAACTGCTCTGGCTTTCTCACCTCAACACCTTTCACTCCCAATCTTTTCAAAACTATCAAAATCAAAACACATAAGAAAAAACCAAAACAATCACAAAACATCTACACAATCAAAAGCACAAAAAGGGTACCTGCTATGTGTTCATTGAAAGATCCCTGTAAAGCAAGAACACCCACAACCATTTTTCAAGTTGCAAAATCAAGAAACAATGAAAAGTGTACTAAAAAAACACAATCTTGAAACAGCAATTGCGGCTAAGGAGTTTAAGGGTATGGAAAAAAGGGTGAATTTGGTGAGTGTTTTGCTTTTGCTTCACTGATAATATCTGTTGGCGGCTAGGAGGCGGCCACCTGCGTCACACTTTCTTGAAAATCGAAAAAAAACAAATCTTTTTTGGAATGATTTTTTTTTATTTTTTATTTTAATTTTTCATTCGGTGGTGACTCTGTACTTACATTAAAGTTCAAACTAATTTAAATTTATGTCGAGACTCATTTGGAATAAACAATTTTCATTAAAGATTTTATGTTATTCATTGCACCATATTATGTGATGTGGTATAAAAAATCTTTACTTGAATGAGAAAGAACTTATTTTTTGTTTCATATATACCAAATATAAGTTAGGTACAGGGGTGGATTCGCATACAACATATCGAGTGTTTGAGTATCCATTAATTATGACATAATCTCATATATTTATAATATACAGACTTTTATAAGATGGATATATCAAATCATTAGCACCCATTTAGGGCCTGTTTGGAAGGACACCCAGATAATTAGATTTAGTGTAATTGGGTGTAATTGCAATATCTGTCCTGTTTGGTTGGACAAGTAATTACTTGGTCATCAGATAATTGGTGTAATTGGCAAGGAGTAATTACACTCTACAATTCACAGGCAGAGGCTGTGAATTGCTGGTAACCAGCAGATTACTTTTTAATTTTTTTTTTTTATTTCTATTTTAATTTTTTTTTACTTCTATTATTTTAAGTTCTTTTTTATTTTTATTATTCTAAAAATTTGTAAAAGTTTATTTTTTATTTTATATTATTATATTTCATTTTTTTCTTGTTCTCAACCTTACTTTACGTGATTCTATGTAATTTTTTCATCTTATCTATTTCTTCATGCCATGCTTATTTTCTCATTAGCATAATTTTATTAGTATTCTATTTTTTAAATTAAAATAGAATTTATTGTTAAGTAAGGTTATAGACTTACGTTTTCTTTATTAAGAAAAAAAAATCATATTTATGCATGCTATGTTGAAATTTGTTATAAGAATATTCTGTTAAATTTTTTGTTTTGAATTTATAACTTATGTTATATTTTCAGTTTCATTTGTTTTAGTAATATTGAATTCACATTGCACGTCATTTTTTAATTAGACTTGATAGATTATATTTTTGTCAAATATTTAATAATTTATAACATTTTATTTATATATTAATCTTTTTATCAAACATGCATTTCACGATATTCATAGAAACTTCATACTTTTAGTTTTTACGATCAATTCAATTGAAATATATTAATTTGAAAAAATATAAATTAATTATTTTTTTCATAATATTAGTTAAAGAAACTATGTTTATTAATTAATGTATTTTCAAAAAAGAATATATATCTTAAATATTTAATTTAATGTCATTTATAAAGTTTCTTATTTGTCTAGTATAAATTTTAAATAATTAATTTTTATTTTTAAAATTTAATATAATTTTATGATTGCAGTTGTGCATCCAAACAGAACATGTGTACGTAATTACACTATGACATCCAAACATGACATGTGTAATTTTCATTTTTTTTCAGTCTAGCTTCTTTATTATTGTATCTGCTTTACATATTATTTTTTTGGGCTAACCCATCGGTGGCCCCCTAAACTTGGCACGATCTTTCACTTAGACACTTTAACTAGGCTTTGTTCATTTTAGACACCTCATGTCACGCCCAACTGTGTCAATTTGACACTTTCTGCTGAGATGGCATTGCAAGTGTGATACACTCACTAGACGCGCGTGAGAGCCTCATTTTACCAAATTTTAATTTTTTCTTCTTCTTCTTCTACCCCATTTTTAAAATCTAAAAATAAATCCATTTATGAAATTTTTCTTGGTTAAACTAAGCTAAAAAAATTGTTTGAGATAGTAATGGCGTGCAGATGTGGGGAGGATTGGGGAGGTTTTTATTTTTTAAAATAATTTTTTTCAAATGGTACGCATAGTAGGGTATTTCGAGGCAGGGTTTTGGGGTTATTTGGAGGTTGGGTTTTTGGGGGCTTTAGAGAAGACGATTTTGTTGGTGGAGGGGGGTGAGGGTGGAGAAGATGACTGGGGATACTCTTTCCATGGTGAAATAAATTTGACGATGTCACAAACAAAAAGTGAATTCTAGCGTCCATAAATTTTAAGCTTAAATACTTTCACTTATTTTGTTGCCCTTCTTCCTCCTCAAAATAATTTGAGAAAATCAACATAAATTTCAAACAAAGTGACAAAAACAAACAAAAAAAAAGCTTCTTCTTTTGACACATTTGGGTGGGGGAGGGTCGGGGGTGGTGGTGGGTGGAGAAGAAAATCTGAGTGAGAGAGAGGGGTTGGGTAGTAGAGAAGACAATTTGGGGGTGGTGTGGATATAATTTTCTTTTTATTAAAAGTGTTTTTAAAAAAAAATTATTTAGTTAAAGAAATGCCACATGTCAATGAGTCATTGGTAGTTTTTTTCCTACTCAAGATTCATCATTTAATAATTATTTTTATATATATATGTCATGTGTCTTTATTTAATTCGTTACTTTGACAAGTCACCAGCGAGTGTGTTACACACACCTTACAAATTTGGCAGATTGTCGAAAAAGTGTCAAATTGACACAGTTGGGCGTGACATGAGGTGTCTAAAATGAACAAAGCCTAGTTAAGGTGTCTAAGTGAAAGATCGTGCCAAGTTTAGGGGGCCACCGATTGATTAGCCCTATTTTTTTTTGTTTAAAAACGGATATTTATATATTAAACTGGTGCATTGCATGCATGAGGGGGATTCCCCACTTGAATAAGACTCTGGCCATTTTGTTCTCCATAATGGCTTGAAATTGTTCTTACAAAAAAATTTCATGGCATGTCTGCTGCTAGCATTGGTACAGGAGGAACTTCAAAAAGAGTGGGGTTCATCATGCTTTCTCAAGATACGGTAAGATATGTTCTTATTTGGACATCTTGTTTGGGTTACTGAATTTATGTTCTTAATTTTTTAGCGTGGATAGTGACAGGAATTGATTGAAATTATAGCATGGGCTCACGAACGCACACCTTTGACCAATTTGATTCGATGGCGAGTTAAACCAGTGGCCCTGGTTTTATTGATTTCATAAAAAAAATTCTCGAATAAATCATGATTTTTTAAAGATATTATGTCTCACATCATCCTCACAATCTAATTATAAGATTATACAGAGTATCAAGGGTCGTTTGGTTGGAAACAAGTTATCTCATGGGATAACTTATCCATCACTATGATATAAATGGTGATATAAGTTATCCCAAACATGGCAACCAAACAACATAATTTTTTTTTTATCCCATCACTATTTATTTGTCCCTTCACTATTATTTCTAATCCCTCACACCAAACGAGCCCTTAATAGTTTTAGTAGGATTGTAAAGTTGACATTTTGTTTGAATAAGCAATTTGAATTTTGAACATGAAAACCTATGTGAAAATTGTCTCTTCAACTCTTATACATTTTTTTATCAAATGAACAAATCATAATTCATAAAAAAAGTATCGAAATATTCTAAAATTTCACATGTTCTTTTTTATGAATAAATATTTGCGATTACATGTTATTGTAAGCTTTCAAATACATATAATTTTATAAAGATCTATTTGTCCAATTAATTATCAATATTAGTAACTAGTTACGGATAGTATTTTCACGTCAAATACGAGTCTTTTTTATGAAATTTTAAATTATTGATTCCTTACACACATATTCTGATATGATAAAATTGTAATTATTTCGAATTATTTTGTGTATTTTTTTCATATGGACTTTTTTTTTACATTGCTATTATATTTTGAATCTCTATAACATCGCAAAATGCATGATAAATATTTATGAACAACATTTAAATAAGAAGGAAATGTGTGACTTGTGAGGGATTGTGCTACATATTTTGAATATAAGGGGATCATTTGGTACATAAATTAAATTATCGTAAAATTATAATTTCTGAATTAATAATTTCAACGATAAAATTATACTTTTATCAAATATGTTATAAATTAATATCTAATTTAGTTATATGATATTCACCTTATCCGACGTATTATACAATCAGTAAAAAAATGTAAAACTATATCTATTTAAATTTCGTAATATATGCTTATAATCTATATTTACTCATATACCTTATAACATCATGACAAATTTTATATTTTTAAAAATTAGTTTACAAGTTGTGTACGATACGCGAACAAATTAACTAATTTACCTATATAATTGATACGTGCCAAATTATGGCGGGATTCCTGTACCGTTAATTAGTTTATCTCAGGTTTGAGTCGAGAGAAAAATCATGTAGACAAAGCCGTTCATCAAAATAAGTATAATACATGAATTCAAATTTAATTTAACCTCAATATACTCTAATCAGATGAAAAATCAAAAAACAAAATGAAATATACTATAGACTATAGTATTTAACCAAACAGTTTCGTATGCAGCAGGGAGCAGGCTTATAAAACTCCATAAAGTGCATCTGTGACAGTCAACCCTGGCCACATCAACAGCCTCTATGGACCCTTGCTCCCCACCCACCCCCAATCTCAACAATCCCTAAAAGTTTGCTCCTTTACCATATTCTTATTGTTTTTTCCTCCCCCATCAAAATTCTCTGTGCCGTTTATAAGCTTTTGGAACATTGAACAGCCAAATTTGTTGAGCAAGAATTGATCCTTCCCTACTTAAAGGTAATGGGGTTTTTATTTCAGAAAGAATCTTGGAAAAAGATTGTGTTTTTATTGATTTTGATTGTTTTTATGTACAATTGTTAGGAGAAAGATTGAAACTTTTGATGATTTTGATTTCCTTCAAAGAATCTTGGAAAAAGATTGTATTTTTATGAACAATTGTTAGGAGAATGATTGAACCTTTTGATGGTTTTGATTTCCTACAAAGAATATTGGTAAAAGATTGTTTTTTATTGGTTTTGATTGTTTTTATGAACAATTGTTAGAAGAATGATTGAATCTTTTGATGATTTTGATTTTCTTCAAAGAATCTTGGAAAAAGATTGTATTTTTATGAACAATTGTTAGGAGAATATTGAACCTTTTGATGGTTTTGATTGTTTTTATGAACAATTGTTAGGAGAATGATTGAACCTTTTGATGGTTTTGATTGTCTACAAATAATCTTGGAAATAGATTGTATTTTAATTG
>JAJOOS010008002.1:0-17781 GCA_029582725.1 Solanum chiquidenum | reverse complement strand
ATCCTTCGGAGGGTAAGACGGGTGGCTTATAAGTTAGAATTGTCTTCGGGGTTAGAATCTATTCATCCAATTTTCCATGTATCGATGCTACAGAAGTGAGTAGGAGACCTTTCTCGAGTTGTCCCGGTTGAGGATGTTCATATCACAGAGGAGTTGTCCTATGAGGAAACTCCAATTGCCATATTAGATCGGGATGTCCGTAAATTGAGGACCAAAGAGGTGGCTTCGGTTAAAGTATTGTGGAGAAACAAAAATAGAGAAGAAGTGACCTGGGAAGCTGAGGATGGCATGAGGTCTAAATATCCTCACTTGTTTCATACCCCAGGGTGATGACATATCAGTTTATATTAGTGCAGTGAGGTTAGATATCAATCTGATTTTTTTTATATTGTTGCTTATTATTATTGTTTTTGTCGTTGCATATTTGCTCGCACTGTTATTGTGGAGCTATAATGGTTAGCAATTTATGTCATCCTGTGAGACGCCTAGGTTAAAATTTATGCGTTTCATGTTCCTGGATAGTCACATTTACAAATGATATTTTGCCCAAATTTTTGAAACTCTTAAGGACTTAACTGCGCGACTCAGTTTGTTTTCATACGGAGACGAATGTTTCTAAGGGGGGAAGGATGTAACACCTCGACTTTTGAAAAAGTGTAAATTAACTCATATCTTCGTGGAAAGACAAGGAGGGTGGGTAATAAATTAAGAATGATGTGGTACGTCATATTTTAGGTATTCAAGGGTTGTATCTCAAGTTTTGAAGTTAGGTAAGTGGCAAAATAAAATTTTGATTTCCTTACGTGATTGCTTTTGGTATATTATGATACTTGCTCACTTAGTCTATAGCCTTTCATACTCTGTACATTATTTTATACCGACACCTCATTGCCTTGGAGGCGTTGCATTTATGCATGCATGTCCCGAAAGACGACCCAGTAGACCTCAGCAGCAGGATTGACTTTTATCTGATTGGCTAGCCCCTTTCCTCCGAAGCTGCCAGAGTTGGGAGGTTTGTTACCTTTTGTTGTGTATATCTTTATGGGTAGGTTGGAGCCCTGTCCCGCCAATCGTTACTACTCTTAGAGGCTTGCAGACTAGTGTGTGGGGTGTATAGCTACGTTATGGCCATACTGGCCTAGTTTTTTGGTTTGCTGAATCTTGTGAGATGTTTGATGTATTGTCTTGATATATACCTGCTTTCAGTTTTGATATAGATATCATGGTGGCCTCGACAACCCAATCAAGACTTCTATGCTAGTTGACTATTTATTTATATGATATCCTGGGAGTAGCTGCTTATTTTATAGATTAGTTGACAGGGGCCTTTCCGACTGAGGGCTTAGTTTTAATCCTAGATATACTTGTTTGTTTACTCTGTTGTGTGTGGCTGCCATGCGCTAGTAGAAAATGGTTAAGCAGGGTCAGCTCGGGCCTGAGTTTTGGCATTAGAAGCCAGTTGCTCCCCTCGAGTTTGGGGCGTGACATGCTATACCAAAATGGCGGGAATTCAACAACCTAGTTATATGATTTCTTTTATTTTCCTCCCATTTTTGAAAAGAAAAAAATAGATGATAGATGCTCTAAAAATCCTCCAAAGACACCCGGAGCAAGGGGCCGTGGAGGGGAGAGATTACAATGCAAGGGAGCTGAAAATCCAATAAATTTTGATGCTCATTCATCACAGTTTTCCTTACCAAGTCAATACTCATGTGCAAGGTTTATACATCCAAGTAGGCTAGGTTTCCTTAAACTAAGTAGTTAGACCCATTTTATTGTAATATATCTTGTAGATGTTTAGAGATTGCATGTATAGACCTTCGGACACAAAGTCTGAATTGTTAAAGGTTGTTGCTATCGTTGTTGGTGGGAAAAGGGTAATGACTAAGATGTGTCTATTTAGTTCTTGATTCTTGAGCTTCTCACATAGGTGGTTTAGTGGTAATTTTAAGGTTAAATGGTATGAAATTGTTGGGTTGTAGCCATTTCTGAGTCTCATGTAAATCAAGGGGAACAATTTGAACGGAAGGGTATTATTTCATGGCGCTAGGGAGGTATTTTCTTGGGAATGAATGTGTACTCATAATGGGGTCCATTATTGGGCTATTGATCTATAGGTGATGGTTTGCGTTGTCTAATATATGTATGTATACATGTTTTCTGCTTTATAGTATCACTTGTGAAATGCATGTTAGGAAAGGGATAAAGGGAACTGACATCATATTGATAATCTAATGCAATGAACTTGTGGTTTCAAGTGTTATTATTCATTGTAATTTGATTGTTAGTTAACTTGGGTACCACACTGATACATGAATACTAATGATTGACTTGAATACCACGCCTGGTATGAATATTAAATGTTTGACTTGAATACCACGCCTGATATGAGTACTAACTATGATTGGCTCAGATACCACGTTGGTACATTAACAGTTTGTGTTTGAGCTCTTTAAGAGGACCAGTTATATTCATTTTTGGTCTCATGAATGGGCTAATTTATTATTTTATAATGTGATGTATGCATATTGGATTCTTGAGTGGTCCGGAATACTTAAAGGTGAGTTGATATCAGATATGACTTGTATGTGATCATGTGAGACGCATTTCATGTGAATGTTAAGTCAGGATAAGAATTGAGAGTCTAGGCTATGTATTACTTGTGACTATAATAATATGTTATTTGTTTATTGAATGATGGTTACTAAGTCATGTAAATGTCGGGGGTCTGGTGCATGGTTTAGGTGCTAGGACCATTTATGGTTGTTCAATATTTTGAACATAAATACTAATAATGAATGCAAGTCAAGATTTATGAGTTAGTCTAAAGAATCAGTTTTAAATACTGGTCCGAAAGGATCAATGTGTGAACATGAGAACTTGGGGTAGAGTTATAGGTTAATTAACAAAGTTAGTCGTGGTCTTGTTTGGGGAAAGTTTTATTGTGATAAAAAGGGTTAGGTTATGATATGATATTATGGGGATATAACAAGTAGTCTTAGAAATCTTAGGGAGACATTATAGGTAAGCATGGAAAATCTTAAAATTGTAAGATGGTCGAATGTTTAAGATAGAGTTGGCAGCAGAATGAAGTAGGAGGCTAGAATCAAGGTGTATTAGTTTATGGGCATTATACTTGGGAGTGTAAAATCAGGTGGATAGAGACTTGGGATTCATGTAACTTTCCTATTGCATGTTTTCTCTTGAATATTTTTGTCTCGAGAGAGTCTTTTGTAGGTTACTTGACCAAAATATGACATGTTAGCCCATAAGTTAGTATTATGACGAAGTAACTATTGTTCACCCGACATGATTATACAAGGTCACAATTCACCCAATACAATCATTCAGGATGAACATAAGTCCAAAGTTTCAACTCATAAATATAGTTCAAATTCAGACCTTCCATGAAAGTTAGGCTCTAAGATATCATTTTTTTAATTTTAGCAGATTCATATGAAAGTTTGAAGTTTAAATTTCTTACTTTAGTTTCTAAGTTCTTTTCTCTTCTTTTGATAAATTGCAAAAAAAAAACAGAAAATAAAAATATATGTGTATTGCACCTTCCATGCCATGTCAACGAGAAGTGTCTAATAGATACTCATTTTGAATAATAAAAGTGTTTAATAGGTATTACCCTAGTTAATGTGTCAAAATGAATTATGCGAATAATTTTGATACACTCGAAAAGAATTTCCATCTCTTTCAGTTGCTTTTGTTTCTCTTTTTTCTTTGCTAGTATCATTTAAAAAAAAAATTATAATAACATTTGACATATAAATAAGAGATAACGTATTGTAGTGGTTGTGGTTGTTCTCTCTTAATTATATCGGATGAAAAATATATTATGGATGGCCGTTCAATTTTCGTTTGATTTTTTTTTATCAAATTACGATTCGTTTCTTCAAATTTTTATTTGAAAAAATGTGCACCGAACATCGAATTGAATTAGTTCGGTTCATTTTTCTCAACTTCAATTTGGTTTGATTCGATATTTTTAAAGATTTTCTATGTGAATTTAACTATATGAATATTAAATCTAATATAATTTGTTTATGAATGATTTAACTATTAAGTAACTTTTATTTTTTAGTTAAAATTTAAAAAGATTGATTCTTTGATGCACCAAAATACTAATATCCTTAAGCTGAACATCAAATCAAAGAATTGGATTTTTTTTTTAAAAAAAACATTTAAAATCAAACTTGAAAATCAAAAAATCAAAATCGAAAAACCTGTTGTAAATAATGAAATGTGGATGCCATGTAGCAAATCCACACTTCATGACTTTAAGAGATTTAAGCTTGACTTTAAGGGATTTAAGCATGACTTTAAAAGATCTCCTTCATGACTTTGAAGGATTAGAGATATACTTACTTTTTATTTATACTCATCTTATATGTAGACATATATGTATTGCAAGATTGGAAGAAATACATTAGTGCTCTTTCTCTCCATTTCTTTGTTATTTAATTTTTAATACTTTATTTTATAACACGTTATCATCACGAAGTTTCTTATAAGGTATGTTTCGGTGATATAACTATTTTTATTTTCATATTTCAAGCATAAGTATACATTAGAATATTTTTAGTTTTTATGTTCTATAAATAATATAAGATGGTAGCAAATTTTATTAATTAATGAAAATAAAATTTCTTATTAAAGAATACTACATATGATATTCTTAATTTTCAATGGTTAAAATTTTATTATTTTAATCTAATTTGACTATTTTTATGATAGTTTTCATCATGTCAAATTTGTCAAAATTGGAGTTCATGGTACTTGATATTTCTGGCAAAAATTATTTATCATGGGTACTCGATGCTAAAATTCACCTAGACGCTAAAGGTCTTGGTACCACCATTACTAAGGGTAATGCAACATCAAGTCAGGACAAAAAGAATGCTATGATTTTTCTTCGTCGTCATGTGGATGAAGGATTAAAGGCCGAATATTTGACAGTGAAAGATCCACTTGAATTGTGGACTGGTTTAAAGGAAAGGTATGACCACCTTAAGGTAACAGTATTGCCAAGGGCTCGTTATGAATGGATACACTTAGATTATAGGACTTTAAAACTGTATGTGAATATAATTTTGTTGTTTATAAAATAACTTCCCAATTAAAATTAAGTGGGAAAAATATAACAGATGAGGACATGTTGGAAAAGACTCTTACTACTTTTCATACCTTAAATCTGGTATTAAAGCAACAATACCGTGAAAGGAAATTTAAAAAGTATTCTGATCTGATCGCATGTCTTCTTGTGGCTGAGCAACATAATACCTTTTTGTTGAAAAATCATGAAGCCCGTCCCACTGGAACTGCTCCATTACCAGAAGCAAATGTGGTAGAAGCACATGGCCAGTCTGAAAGAAGACAAAATAAAAATTGGGGCCATAATAATGTGTGTGAATGTGGAAATGACAGAAAACAATATAATAATCATTGTGGTGTGGAAATGACAGAAAACAATATAATAATCATCGTGGTAGTGGTCATTATAAAAGAGAGAACAATAAAGGTTCTCAAAGTAATCCTTTAAGAGGCAACTGTCATCGTTGTGGCATGAAAGGCAGATGGAAGAATGAATGTCGGACGCCTGAGCATTTTGTTAAGCTTTATCAAAATTCCTTTAAAAAATAGGCGAATAGAGGTGGTACATCTTCTTCTAATGCTCGGGTGGAATCACACTTGACATTTGAAAATAATGTTGAGGAAAGACCTTCGCAAATGTACAATGATAATATTGAAGCAAATTTGACTTTGAAGAATGATGATTTTAATGACCTCAATGATATTACTCATTTGGAGGTTGAAGACTTCTTTGGAGATCGTAACTGATGTTTGATGTTATTTTATGATGTACAATATATTGTTGTTTTTGTGTCCTTTTGATTATCATTTTTTTTATGTTACTTTTATTTTATTTTATTTCTAAAATAAAAATAATAATATAAAGACCTAAGTTTTCTTGCAATGTTGCTAGTTATCTTATCTCTTATGATGTACTTTTATTTTATGAAGATAAATAAAATTTCTCAGTCTTCAATTGGATCTAAGATGAGTAATGGAGATATGTGCCTCCTGGGTAGTGCTATAACACACACTATATTAAGAGAAAAGAAATATTTCTCTTATTTAATTATGAAAGGAGACAATGTTAATACAAAATCCGATAGTACTAAAATAATTGAGGGCTCTAGGAGAGCATCATTATTACTACTTGGGGAAACAATATTGGCCATTAATAATATTTTGTATTGTAGTAAGTCTCAAAGAAACTTGTTAAGTTTCAAAGTTATTCGCTAAAATGGCTATCATATTGAGACTGCTACTGAAGGAAATATTGAATACTTTTATACTACTACAATAAAAGAAGGAAAAAAATTTGTGCATGAAAAATTATTTGCACTTTCTTCTGAGTTGTACCAGACAAGTATTGATATGGTTGAATCACATGTCATTAATAAAAGGTTTATTAATCATAATGATTTCATCATTTGGTATGACCGATTGGGCCATCCCAGTTATAATATGATGCGTAAAATTATTGAGAATTCACATGGGCACACTTTGAAGAATCAGAAAGTTCTTCAATCTAAAGAATTCTCTTGTGTTGCTTGTTCCCAAGGGAAATTGATTATTAAACCATCAGCAACTAAGGTTGGGATTGAATCTCCTACATTTCTGAAACGTATACATGGTGATATATGTGGACCATTTAAATATTATATGGTCTTGATAGATGCATCTACAAGATGGTCACATGTGTGTTTATTATCAACTCGCAACATGGCTTTTGCGAGATTGTTGGCTCAAATTATAAGGTTGAGAGCACAATTTTCAGATTATACTATAAAGACAATTCGTCTTGATAATGTTGGTGAATTTACATCTCAATCCTTTAATGATTATTGTATGTACATTGGAATAATAGTTGAACATCCGGTTGCTCATGTTCATATTCAAAATGGTCTAGCAGAATCATTGATTAAACGTCGTCAGTTGATAGCTAGACCATTATTAATGAGGACAAAACTTCCTCTTTCGGTATGGGGGTATGCTATTTTGCATACAGCAGCACTTGTGCACACAAGGCCAACCAGTTTTCATGATTTCTCTCCATTACAGTTGGCTTTTGGAAAGGAGCCAAATATTTCTCATCTTAATTTTTTTGGATGTGCGGTATATATTTCAATTGCTCCACCGCAACGCACAAAGATGGGTGCCCAAAGAAGATTGGAAATATATATTGGGGATGAATCTCTTTCTATTATAAAATATTTGGAACCTATGACTGAAGATTTATTTACAACAAGATTTACTGATTGTCATTTTGATGAATCTAAATACCCAACATTAGGGGTGAAACATAAGCAATTGAAAAATGAGATAGATTGGAATGCAGTTGTCACGACTCAAATCGAGTCGTGAGTGACACCCACACTTAACCTCCTACGTGGGCGAACCAATGAATTCAACCCCAACTTATATTTATCATTCAGCTTACAAAATACTAACCATAATGCGGAAGCTTAAATCTTATTAGTGTAAGAAACACAAATCCATTATAGTCTACTATATGTCATTCCCAAAACCTGAAAGTCATCACATCAGGGACATCAAATCTTCAAATACTAAGTCTAAGAGTATCAAAGACACCAAAATAAATGAAATAAATGGCTTATGTCCGAACAATAAGGACATCATGTCATGACCGAGAGAATCCAACACGAGCTTGAATGAATAGCTCACCCTGGAACCTGTTATGCTGGAGACTGGCTAGAGTAGAGGGCGAGTCAAAGTCGCTGGTACACTCGCTGCACTCCAAACATTTCCAATATATCAAGTATATATGCATAATTTGTAAGTTAACGAGTGTATAAACATTCAAATTATTCTATGTCCAGTCTAGACCCAAAAACTCACCTAATTCTATAATCAATTTCCTAAAGTTCAAACCTAAGGGTAAGTCTTAATTCTTCCAATTAGCATAACTTTAATGGAATTTAAATAATTGGATACACCTAATGTTTAATTACCTATTTTCATATATCAAAATGTAATTTATAATGCAAGAACACAATATTAATACTAAACGTTTGATGCCACTGATTGTGAAATCAGTAGCAGCCAGCTCTCAACCATACTCCTGCATAAATATTGCACGATGACAATACCCAGGTTCCATGATGACCTTACTCCTATAAAATATTTCCACAACCAATGCTCCAATCGATTGCCCCAATTAGGAACTTTAGTTACTGTTTACATTCTCCGTTAGTCATATCAACATACACACACTTATAATTGCAGCACCTTAATTTTCTTAAATGTTGGATTATCAAATGGCACACATTTGTCAATAATTACTCACAAAAGTTTGTCTCCAACATTCCTGCCGTCACTATCCATTCTATATTCCCATCCAACCTTAATTAAAAAACAATACTCCCTCTGTTAATAACCACACTTCACCCTAACACTACTACCACTGCCCACTCGTTCTTTCCAATGTCTCAATCTAATTACAATAATATAATAATCATCATAAATTATCGCTTAACATTCACTCACTAAAATTGGACAAACAACATATTGAATAGATAAGACAAATGGATAATTAATGCATCCCAAGGATTTCCACCCAATTAATATAAACCAATTACATGTTACTTAAGGAAATCAAAGAGTTGAAGCATTACCTGGATGGCAGTCGCTTCTGGTTGACGCCGCAGGTAGTGTTTCTCTCGTTAGTCTTTTTAATTATCCAGGGTAACTAATTATGAACTAATAAATATTAAATCTTACTAATTTTAATATTATCTTCTTTAACCACCAACTAAATTAATTATTAAAACCACCCCACTAATTTCATATTATAGTTACGAATAGCCCAAAATATCCATTTAAAATCTATCGGAAAGTATTTTATGAAATAAAAAGGCTTAGTACTCAAAACAACGAAAAGGGTCGTTACAGGAGTATCACTATCTCATTTAGATCCTCGAACAAATCAATGTGAATAAGAGGTTCAAAAGATGATTTATTTGCAAAATATTGCAAATCAACTGCCATATGCATTTACTAACCTTTCAAGGGTTACTAAATCTCATGTTCCAGCTACAAATACTCCAGTTTGAGTTGATAATACGACAGAACAAACTATTAATGCAAATGCGTCTAAACCACGTCTAAAACGTGGTAGACCAATTGGTTCTAAGAATAAAAATTCTCGAAAAAGAAAAGGAGAAAATGATCATAATATGAAAGCGAGTGCTCAAAGAGGGCCTCAAGACATAACAAATAATGAGACAACAGAAAATGTTGAGATATCTGAAAATAATGAAAATGAAGAGATCTCAATAAGTTATGTCTCAATAAGAAAAAGGTGGAATCGAAATGATGTTGTGGTTGATAAAATTTTTGCTTATAATGTTGCTACTAAAATAATGCAACAAGATGAGGATCATGAACCAAAATCTGTCGATGAATGTAGACAGAGAAATGATTGGCCAAAATGGAAGGACGCAATTCAAGCAGAGTTGACTTCACTTGAAAAATGTGAAGTTTTCAGATCAATCATCCAAACACCTGAAGGTGTCAAGCCAGTGGCATACAAATGGGTATTTGTGCGAAAATGAAATGAAAAAGGTGAAGTCGTAAGATATAAAGCACGACTTGTGGCTCAGAAATTTTCACAAAGGCATGGCATTGCCTATGTAAAAATATATTCTCCTGTGGTGGATGCAATTACCTTCAGGTATCTAATGAACTTGGCAGTTCATGAAAATCTTGAAATGTACCTAATGAACGTGGTCACTTCCTATTTATATGGCTCATTAGATCATGATATTTTTATGAAAATTCCTGAAGGATTCAAAGTGCCTGAAGCATACAATGATTCTCGAGAAACTTGTTCAATAAAGCTTCAGAAATCCTTATATGAATTGAAACAGTCAGGGCGAATGTGGTATAATCACCTTAGCGAATATTTGTCAAAAGAAGGATTTAAAAATGATCCAATTTGTCCTTGTGTCTTCATGAAAAAGGTCTGGATCTGAATTTGTCAAAATAGTTGTATATGTTGATGATTTGAATATTATTGGGACTCCTGAGGAGCTTTCAAAGGCACTAAAATGTCTGAAAAATGAATTTAAAATAAAAGACCTCGGAAAGACAAAATTTAGTCTTGGACTACAATTTGAACATTTTGAAAATGGGCTATTTGTTCATCAATCAACATATACTGAGAATATATTAAAGGGATTTTATATGGATAAAGCACAGTGAGTAGTCTGATGATTGTGAGATCTCTTGATATTAATAAAGATCCATTTCGACCTCATGAAAATGAAGGAGAACTTGTTGGTGCTGAAATACCATATCTTAGTGCAATTGGTGCATTAATGTATCTTGCTAATAATTCTAGACCAATTATAGCTTTCTCAGTAACCTTGTTAGCAAGGTTCAGTTCTTCTCCAACACAAAGATACTAGAATATAATTAAACATATATTCAGATACATCCTAGGGACCATTGATATGGGATTGTTTTATTCAAATGAATTCAAGTCACAATTGATTGGTTATGCAGATGCAAGATATTTGTCTGATCCTCATAAAAGTTGTTCGCAGACATGATATTTATTTACATGTGGTGGTACAACTATATCATTGCGTTCAACAAAACAAATTATGGTTTCCATTTTTTCAAATCATGCAGAGTTAATAGCCATTCATGAAGCAAGTCGAGAATGCATTTGGTTGAGATCAATAACTCAACACATTCAAGAAACATGTTGCCTTTCTTTGGAAAGAGATGTTATGTCACGCCCTAAGACTACCCCCGAGATGCGGACACGGGGCCTAGGATCACAAGTGACCCCGAGCTAACCCTGTTGGCATAATCATGAGCATACTAAAGATAACTGAATAATAAAAACTGAGCGGAAGCTATAATCATAAATAAAATGAAAAAAGTGGGGATACCCATATACTATAACTGAGATATATGAAAACTGATGAGTTTAATACAAGGAAAATATTAACTCATAACCAAGTTGAATCTAACTAAGTCTGAAAATAGCCTCTAAACTGACTAAAAATATTGGTACATGCCCCAACTAAGTCTAGCAAAACTGAAACTAAAGGACTAAAAATATTGAAAAGAAACTTATGACTATTGTCCTCGGAGAATGAGGACTGATTCTGCTGAACTGGAGATCGGGAACCGATCTAAGCGTGATCTGGATGCTGAGAACCTGAACCTACATCATAAGAAGATGTAGCGCACGTATGCGTCAGTACTTGAAAGATACTAAGCATGCATGATAGAGTAAAGCTGAAATAAACATATAACTGAACAACCAATAAAACAAGAGTACAATCTGAACATGATATAGATACTGAATACTAAGCTAACTAAATGCAATGACCAAATTTAGACATGTTGATGTTGAATACTGATTATACTGAAATATGGCCAATGCAATGGAGTTTGACTGAACTGTGAGAGCTACTCATAAACGATAATAAAACCACATGAGCTAAATGTGGAGTCCGATGTATACGCCTCATCGAGAGGACCCAATACACCCTGCCAGAGGTATAGAGGCACGCTGGCGTGATCACTAAAATGATGCCCACAGATGGGACTTACAACCTACGTGGCTAGTAGTTCTGGAACTATTTGGGTACGCTGAACCCTAGTCCAACTCGATATTATGCTATTCCCAATGGATTAAGTAATTAACACATTATGATTGAATTTCTGTAAGTTACTGGATAGCTCGAACTGAACATGCAAACTGAGTATGCAACAATTAAACTGATATTGATGCATTAATAACTGAGGCATGTATAGCTGAATAACTAAAATATCTTACCTAGAACTAAAGAAATACATAGCTAGGATTCTGGAATTCATGTAATAAACTTAATATTTACATACTAATCTGATTTGGATCATTGTAACAGCTAAGAACCCAATAATTCTAACATTCAAGAAACCCTAGGTCTATCATAATAAGGGAATCAAGAAACTGACTGAAAACTAGGGACATATGGGTGAAAGGAACCCACTAGTGAAATCCCCATACCTGGTGACGAATTCCACGGAGAAATCTTTCGATTTCAGGGATGGAACTGGAGGAAACTTGATGTGTTCTTCAACTTAGGGTTGGTCACTTCTTTCTCTCCTTTTGCTTCTAATTTTTTATTAAAGATCTGACTTGGGTAAGTTCTAGTTATGTTTCTAGGCTTAAACTAACTAAAACCACAAAATTTAGGGTTAAAATGACGAAGTTTAGGTGTCCAACGAATAAGGAAAAGACCAAAATAACCCTGACTTAAACTGCAGACGGGCTGACCACGACCACCTTCACAGACCGTGAAAGGGACCATGGACCGTGAAATCGGTCATTGTCTAGACTTGTTGACCACTAGCTGAGGGTTTGAGTCCACGAGCCCTACCACTGCCCGTGTGAAAGACCACCTACCGTGAAGGTGTATGTGGTCTCCACTTAGGCTGTGGTCTGGAGGGACTGGCTAGGGGGCTTACTGGTAAGGCTCCACGGACGCCCCCACAGGCCGTGTGAAGGACCACGGACTGTGAAGGCCCGCGTGATCCTCACTTAAGCGTGGGGGTCTAAGGGGATGGCTAGGGAGGTTCACTAACTTGACTCTACGGGCGCTACCACGGCCTGTCATCAAGACCATGGACCGTGAAGGTGCTCGTGGTCTGATGTCTGGGCCTGATGACTTTCAAGTCAAGACCACGGGCAGGTCTACGGACCGTGGACCCTATCACGGTCTGTGAAACCTGCCGTGGTTCACTGTTTCAGGTATATTTCTGCAAAGTTTTTCTGGGTCTGGTTTTTGAGGCGTTACAATATCTCCTCCTTGGGATCATTCATCCTCGAATGAATACTAAACTAACTGAAATGGAGGGAATGAGTTGTAACCCTACCACTAAACACTTGAGGTTGATTTCTGACTGAACTGAGTTCCAAAAACATGCAAATACGCTGAAAATGCAAGTACCGACTGAAGGAACATGATACTAAGACTGATTTTACACATGAATGAAAAACTGAAGAGGAACTATTACCTCAAGCTGGAATGGATTCGAAAGGAAAGAGGTGAGGATAGTTGGCTTTCATGGCTGCTTCTGCTTCCCAAGTAGCTCCCTCTACGAACTGACTCCTCCACCAAACCTTGACTGAAGCGACTTCTTTGTTTCTGAATCTTCTAACCTGACGATCAAGAATCTCAACTGGTACATCCTCATAAGAAACGCTATCTTTTACAGCCACACTTTCTAATGACACCACGGATATTGGATCACCCACACACTTCTTTAATAGTGAAATGTGAAAGACTGGATGCACCACTGCTACATCTGCTGGCAACTCTAGCTTATAAGCCACTTTACCAATCCTTTTCAAGATACGGTAAGGGCCTATGTATCTGGGGCTGAGCTTCCCTTTCTTGCCAAATCTCATCACCCCCTTCATAGGTGACACTTTTAGGAAAACCCAATCATCAACTTGGAACTCTAGTTCCCTTCTCCTTACATCTACATAAGACTTCTGACGACTATGGACTATCTTAAGTCTATCTCTAATGAGTTGCACTCTCTCCATAGCATAAAGGACTGAATCTTGCCCTATCTAGGCTGTTTCACCTATTTCAAACCAACCAACATGAGATCTGCATCTACGCCCATACAATGCCTCATAAGGGGCCATCTGAATGCTGGAATGGTAACTATTGTTGTAGGCGAACTCAATAAGAGAAATGTGATCATTCCAACTACCCTTGAAATCAATCATACAAGCTCTCAACATGTCCTCTAAGGTTTGAATGGTATGCTATGCCTGACCATCCGTCTGGGGATGAAATGATGTGCTAAGACTAACCTGAGTACCAAGACCTTCCTGGAATGACTTCCAGAAATGAGAGGTAAACTGAGGACCTCTATCTGAGATAATAGACAAAGGAACCCTATGCAACCTCACAATCTCATTAATATAAAGCTTGGCGTAGTCCTCCGCCGAATCTGTAGTCTTGACTGCCAAAAAGCGAGAAGAATTAGTAACTCTGTCAACTATCACCCAAATTGAGTCATGATGTCTGTGAGTACGAGGTAAATATGTGATGAAGTCCATGTTGATCACTTCCCACTTCCAAGAAGGAATGTCAATCTCTTGAGTCATACCTCCTGATTTCTTATGTTCTACCTTGACTTGCTGGCAATTGGGGCACTTAGCCACAAAGTCTGCTCTATCTCTTTTCATACCATTCCACCAATAGACTCCCCGCAGATCGCGGTACATCTTAGTGGCGCCTGGATGAATAGAATATCTTGAGTTATAGGCCTCTGCAAGAATATGTTGTCTCAATTCAACCACATCAGGAACACACAATCTACCTTGATAGCGAAGTACACTATCTCCCCCTTGGAGAAAGCCTCCACTATCTGATTGTGGACTGCACCCTTAAGTTCAAGCAAGATTGGATCATTGTCTTGCTTTTCTTTAACCTCTACTACCAAAGAAGATTCTGCCCTATTCTGAACCATTACACCACCATCTGATATGCTCATAAGATGAACTCCTAGGTGAGAAAGTCTGTGAACATCCTTTGTTAGCTCTCTTCTTTCTTCCTCAACATGTGCTACACTACCCATGGATAATCTGCTACTACATTTGCCTTACCTGGATGGTAATGCACGCTCATATCATAATCTTTGAGGAACTCAAGCCACCTTCTCTGGTGAAGATTCAACTCTTTCTGGGTGAATACACATTGGAGGCTCTTATGGTCTGTAAACACATCTACATGAACATCATACAAGTAGTGTCTCCAAATCTTGAATGCAAACACCACTACTGTAAGCTCGAGGTCATGAGTCGGATAATTAGTCTCATGCACCTTAAGCTGTCTGGTAGCATAAGCTATAACCTTACCTCGATGCATTAACACAGCCTATGCCGACTCTGGATGCATCACAATAAATCACATAACCGTCTGAACCCTCTGGTAGAGTCAAAACATGAGCTATAATCAACCTAATTGTAAATTCTACGAAGCTTTTCTCACAATCATCTTACCACTGAAACTTGACCATCTTCTTATTCAACCTAGTAAATGGTGAGGCTATGGATGAAAATACTTCCACGAACCTTCTGTAATAACCCGCTAGACCCAAGAAACTTTTGATATCTGTAGCAGAGGTAGGTCTGCGCCATTGTTTCACTGCTTCTATCTTCTGGAATCTACTTGAATCCCTTCACTAGACACTATATGCCCAAGAAAAGCAACTGATTGCAACCAAAACACGCACTTGTTAAATTTTGCAATTAACTGGTGATCTTTGAGAGTCTGTAGAATAACTCTCAAATGACTCACATGTTCTTCCTCATTCCTAGAGTAAATGAGGATATCATCACTAAAGACAATAACTAACAAGTCCAAATACTGTTTGAACACTCTGTTCATCAAATCCATGAAAGTTGCAGGAGCATTGGTTAGTCCAAATGACATGACTACAAATTCACTATGACCATACCAAGTTCTGAAGGTTGTCTTCGGAATGTCACTATCTCTGACTCTGAGCTGATGATAACTGGATTTGAGGTCTATCTTTAAGAAATGGCTAGCACCCTGAAGTTGGTCAAACAAGTCATCAATCCTGGGGATGGGATACTTATTCTTGATTGTGACCTTGTTCAACTGCCTATAGTCAATGCACATTTTGAGAGAACCATCTTTCTTCTTTACGAACAACACTGGTGCTGCCATGGCGAAATACTAGGTCTGATGAAGCCCTTGTCTAGAAGGTCTTTCAACTGCTCCTTCAATTCCTTAAGCTCAGCTGGAACCATTATGTAAGGAGGAATAGAAATAGGATGGGTATCTGGAAGGAGATCAATTCCAAAGTCGATTTCCCTATCGAGAGGAACTCCGGGAAGATCTTTTGGAAACATTTTTGGAAAATCATTAACCACTGGAACTGACTCAAAAGTTGGGGTTTCGGAGCTTGAATCCTTAACCCAAACTAGATGATAAAGATAACCCTTAGAGATCATTTTTTTGGCCTTAAGGTAAGAAATAAAACGACCCATAGGCGCTAAGCTACTACCCTTTCATTCTAGGATTGGTTCGTCTGGAAACTGAAAACAAACAATTCTAGTTCTACAATCGACTGAGGAATAACAGGAATGTAACCAATCCATGCCTAGAATGACATCGAAGTCTACCATTTCTAACTCTACAAGATCTGCTGAGGTGATTTTTTGGGAGACTGTGACATGGCAATTTCTGTATACCCGTCTAGCTATAATTGGGTCACCTACTGGAGTAGAGACTGAGAAGGTTCTGAGAGAGTTTCTGGACTAACAAAATGACATAATAGTGCCTCTTCAAAGAATCCTTTCTGATAGAAAAATTCTTTGATGATTCTAAAAGAAAATATAATTTCTCAAATATTGTTTTGCTTACCTTTTTAAAGCAACTATAAAACAAGTTATGTTAGTACATATAACATATTATAATAATTCAAGAAGGAAATGATTAGCTAGTGAAAGATGAACAAGTGAAAAAATAATCAATGATGTTGATCAAAGTTAATTTTATCTCATTCAGAAGCGATTATGTATTACTAGGACCAAACTAAAAATTCATGTTATGCAATTTTAGTCTTCTAAAGATTTCAGTGAGTTGAATTCTTCCAACAAGGTTATCAATTAAGTATGTACTAATTATCTTTCCAGTATTTAGCTCAAAAATCCATGATCACATTAAAGATAATTACATTAGACGCATCAAATTTAGACTATCAAGTATAAGAAGACTTATATAGCAAAATATAATATACTCTATACTATTTATGTTTGGGCTAATGCATTTTCAGAGATGCTCGTAGATGAAGAGACTCCTGATGATAACGTGTTAGCTATATAAGGAGTAACAAAGGAAAGAGTAGCCCCTGGATCTAACAAAGCATAAACATCGAGATTAAAGACTCGTAGCGTACCATTGACTACATCAGGAGAATCTTCCTGATCTTGGCGAGCCTGAAGAGCATAGTGCCTGTTTTAGCGTTGTCTGCCACCTGTACTAGAAGAGTTACCCTACTGAGTCGGGAGACCTACTGGTGCTGCTGAAGTTGTAGACTCGGCTCGATTAGCATTGCCTCTTTGACCCTGCTTAGTAGGACAATCCCTCAACCTGTGACCAGACTGACCACACCCAAAACATCCTTTTTTTTCTTACAAGACACTCGCCCGGATGGTTCTTACCACACTTAGGGCAAATTGGGTAAGTTTTGGTACCTGAAATACTACCTTGAGACTTAGAACCTGATGCTCCACCTTTCTGATTATTCTGAAACTTGGAGGATGGAACAATGGCTGATGAAGGTGCTGGAGTCGAAGACTTATGCTGAAACTGCGAGAGATTTCACCCTTTCTGTTGGGAATACTCATAGTTGCCTGTTCTTGCTTTCTTACTCTCCTTAGCATGTTCCCTAAGCTTATCACCCTCAACCTGCTGAGCGCGAGTCATAAGTCTAGCGATGTTCATAACTCCAGTAACATAGCATTTCTGCACTCCATTTTCACCAAATCTGACACTCCATACAAGAACTTATTCATCTGAGCTCTGGAATCAGCAACCATATGAGGAGCATACCTAGAGAGTTGGGTAAACTTGAGCTCATACTCTTGGACCGTTATATTACCTTATCTCAGGTTCATGAATTCCTGAT
>JAJOOS010008001.1:0-16743 GCA_029582725.1 Solanum chiquidenum | reverse complement strand
CGGGAGCATAATTATAACCATGAGTTTTAACATTTAAAGTTAAAGCATCCAAAATATTAGCATCAGTCAAGGACAACTGCAAATTTGGTTGAGCATTAAAATAAACTGGACCATAGGCCACCGTAGATTCTATCGAACTCATCAAAGATTGTCGAAAATTTAAATTTCTTGCATCTCGTAGAGCAGCTAGGAAAGTCTCTGGTAACCCTTTAAGAGTTAAGGGTTTAAAAGCAATTTGTACCATACCAATATGCAAGAATTTATATTGAGATTTATATAATTCAATATCACGTTTATTTAATAAACGAATAGTTTGTTCAGACGAGTTTAACGCCAAAGATTATTCGGTTGTTTTAATCAATTGTTTATTAGAGATTTTATCAAACCAACCATAATCATAAATAGTTTTTATATTCACTTTCGGAATAGTCCATTTGTTTAACAAATCAAGGTTTTGAGGTATATCTATCTCTTCTAATCGAGAACTCTTAACATCTCCTTGTTCCATAAAAAGAGAAATATTATCCATGCCAAAATATTTCACATCAATCATATACTTACCATGAAAGTCCAAGGCTCTGATACCATGTTTACAGGATCACTGACCTGGCGGTATTTTGATGAATTTCTTAATTATTTAGTATTAGTATTAATGCTTAGTTGATAGCTGAAATAGTAATCTTGTGTAAAGTCACAAAAAAACAATTCACTTAATAAAGTTAATTTCAACAATAAATGCATGTAATGATAAAGTAGTCTCAGTGTCTCACTAATAACCTATTGCGAGAAATTCAAATTTATTAAATTTTATAATTCATACGTGATTATATTTTATGAGTTCACCATAATTTTTTTTGTCTTTCATAAAACTAAAAATTAATGATAGTCAAGGAGAGAAGTCGTATTAAAAAATTGAGTTTAAGACATGATATTAGAAAATAATTTTTTACTATGAACCATCTTCCACCACTTGAACCTATGGTATTAGCACTCAATAAAATTGATTTTGTCAACATTTTAAATTGTATAAAATAACAAATTATTAATTAAAATTAAATATTATAACCACAGTTTCATTTAATTATAATTCGTACAAACACTTTGCCATTCGTCTCTCTCCCCAAATTTCTTGCTCGCCAGTCTCTCTCTCGCATCTCTCACTTTATACAAACACAAATGTATAAATTATGTTTGTGTTTGTATAAAGCGAGAGAAAATTGTATATATACATATCTTTTCGTTCGCCTCTCTCCCCAGAGAATCTCGCTCGCCACTCTCTCTAGACTCTCTCACTTTATACAAACACAAATGTATAAATTCCTTTGTGTTTGTATAAAGCGAGAGAAAACTGTATATACAAATACAAATACATATATTTTCTTCCAATACACTAATAATTATACAAATACAGATCTTCACCTGCCCAATTATCTTTTGTCTCTCTCTCTTTCTCGCTTTATACAAACATAGACTATACAAATTACAATGTATAATTTGTGTTGTATAAAGCGAGAGAGAGAGCTTTGATATATAAATATTTTATTTCGATTCAATTGTATACAAATTCAAATTTTATGCATATATACAGACACAATCATTGATACATATACATAGTAGTTACATATATACAATTATCTAACCGATATACATATACAATCTCTGCACTTTTATACAAACGAGAGGCCTGCCAACGATTTATACAAATCTGATGCTCCTGCCAGCAATTTATACAAATCTGATGCTCTTGAGCAATTATACAAATCTGATGCTCCTGCAGCAATTATACAAATCTGATGCTCCTGCCAGCAATTTATACAAATTTGATGCTCCATAGCAAACATAAAATTTGTTATGAAGCGCAATTATGCAAATTATACCTATAACATACAAATATGATTGGCATAATACATATATTGGACCCTAAACTTGGTTTCAAATTTCAACTTTGACCTCCAACTTTCATAGTGCACAAACAGACACTTTAACTATCCAACATTTTAATAAATAAACATGCGTGTCCTACCTGGCAAAACACGTGATGTGCACGTATTTTGTGCTAGTTAGAAGTAATTTTCGAGGCCCACAACAGTAAAAAAAATCCTGAAATGACAAATCTATCTTTAATCAATCCCTTTTATATATATCTTTATATTTCCAAATCAAAATCTCATTTCTCTTTCCTCCTCTTTCAAATCAATTTTTTTTCCTCTCTTTTAAAACGATTTGTGCTCATATTTAGTGCAAAATGGCTTCTAATTTTTTTTGTCATTATGGAAAAAGTGCTATAACCCTTGTATATTAATTAAGTTTTTTTTTCTTTTTTTAGTTCTAAAATGGACGTGTAAAGTATTTAATTAGTTGACAGCCACTGAGTGGCTCACTAATACACGTGGGAGCGTTTGCATTTCACGCTCTTTGCCTCCAAAAATCATGTGTTTATTTATTAAAAGGTTGGATAGTTAAAGTGCATGTTTGTGCACTATGAAAGTTGGAGGTCAAAGTTGAAATTTGAAGCCAAGTTTAGGGTCCAATATATGTATTATGCCAATATAATTTGTATGTTTGCTAAACCTAAAATTATCTCTTTTTAAAACCCCATAATATTATTTTAGAAATTAATCTTAAAAATGTTTAACTATAAAAAAAAATCACCGCCTAGATTTTATTTATATAACATATAAAGAAATACGGTATCTATGTGACTATGTCACACGATAAATGTTTTATATCAGTATAATTGAGTTATGTCAATATCAAGTTGAAAGTTTAAAATTAATACAAGATGATGTGTCAATAATAAAAATATTAACAACCCACAATAGTGTAATTTTAAATTATTTCCCATAGAGAAAGATAAAATTGAATATTTTATCATGCATATTAGTATTCAAATTTGTCAAAATGATATCGTTCAAAATTCATTAAGATGCTTACTTAAAAAATCATAGGTTAATAGTGAATTATCAGTTGAGACGGATTATGATCCAACCCAATTATTAGTCAGATTCATTTGTGCTCAAGAAACCTTTGAGCCAATTTTAGTCCGACTTATTTATAGACTCTATTAATTTTAACCAACTCAACTATTATTCAACTCGCTTATTTGACGTTCAATATTTTTCTTTACGCATAACGACAAATTGTAAGCGTGACATATTTTATATCATGAGAAAGAAATGAAAAAGAATGGCTTGTTTGATCAAGCAATGTGGTATAATGCATGAGGCTGCTTCTCTCTTAATTAGAGGTTTCGAATTCAAGAATTTGATATGAAAAAATCATTTATAGAGAATATTACCTTTCAAATGAATTTCTACACAGCTACGTGATACAAATTTAAATTAATTAATTTCTAATATGAGTGTAGTCATCATATGAAAACAAAAATAACAATAACAACAACAAAGAAATGAAGAGTGATGGCTTGTTTGGCCTTTTTCAGCTAAGTGGGCTTTGTTCGGCTACTTTTGTGGGCTTTCAAATTTTACCAATGAGCCAACGGGAATTAACGGCAAGTAGAGTTGTGAGTAAAAATCTAACGGTCCCCACCGGGTAGGTGGTCCAAGTCTATATATAATTACTCAACTACCCTTTCTCATCAAATCTCCAAACATATACATCCACAAAATCTGACCGTCCAAAATTCAAATTGAACGGATCAGATCTTTACCATTCTTGGACCTTTACGTAAATTCCCCTACATGAAAATTAACGCATCTATTTTAATTAGCAAATAAAGAAAGTCTATTTCTCTCTCTCTCACGCTTCCTGATCTTCGTTATTTTCAAATCTTCAAATCAGAGCAAACTCACAAGAACACTTTCTAAAAACCCTAATTTCAGGTTCCAAATTACCCCAAATTTTCGGTTTTAATTACGAAAATACATCAATATTTGTGTTCTTTAGTTGATCCAGTGATAGGAATTTTGAATTCTCCGTCGGAAAATGATCGTTAGAACATACGGCCGGCGGAGTAGAAGCATGTCCCGGAGCTACTCTGAATCAGGCTTAAACGATGACGTTTCCGACCACACACTTTCTCAGGAGAATTCTCAAGATATTTACAGTTTTGGGTTTTCATCTCAAGACTCAGTTCACTGGTCGTCGAATTTCAATAATTCAGATCCATACGATGTCGGCTCATCTCAAGGGTGTCAAGAATTGTCGATTTTGCCATCAAGAAAGGAGGATAGGGATTTGGGTTTTGAGGGTCATGATGGGGTTTTGTGGAAACCCAAGAAAGTAAAGATGTTTGATTGGGAGCCTTATAGTTTGAATTCATCACAAGAATCGGATGAGTTTTCGTTTTTACCAGATGGGGGGGAGTATGGCGGCCTTGGGAAATTTGATGAGGGATTACATGAACCGAAGAAGGTGAAGAAGACTGGGAAGGGTAAGGAAAATGGGGTTTTGCAGAAGAAGAAAAAGAAGGTGAAGTCGAAGGAGCTGGGATTGCCTTCACTGGGGCCCACAGCGACTTTGATGGAGACTCAAGAATGTGGTGAGATGATGGAACATATGGATGAGGTGAATTTTGCGTTGGATGGTTTGAGGAAAGGGCAGCCTGCGAGAATCAGAAGGGCGAGTTTATTGTCATTGCTATCTATATGTGGAACAGCTCAGCAGCGTCGCCTTTTACGGGCTCACGGGTAGTTGAAATTTGGCTTATGAACATTGTTTAGACTTTAGAATTTAGATGAGTATAAATATTCTTGTTTCGATAAACATAAATCTTGGTTTCTTGAAAGCTTAGTTATCACAGTGTTGCTTAAATTTCTTAGGTAATTTGTATACACATTTATAGGACATAAATACATAAATATTTCCAGATACATGAATTTTGATGAGCTAACCAAAAAAAAAGTACAAATTATCTTCAAGTCTTAGACAAATTGTTTGAGCAAGAAAATCAATAGGGATGGTACTATGGCATGGGAACATGGTCGGTGATGATTCATATAGACGAACCCAACTTGTTTGGGACCAAGGCGTAGTAGTTGTTGTTGGGGCATGACACTAGGACAGGAGAAGCTTGGCGGATCAGGGGTGGGGAATTCTTACTCGGTGGTGGAAGGAGATATCTATTTCTTAAATGTAGAGTGTGAGGCGTAATTGTCTTCTAGTTTAATGTTTCCCAGTTCTTCCTTTATTTTAGACAATTGTGAATTCCATTACTCATAATAAGCCGACTTCACCACCCTTCTCCACTTAAATAATAGAGTTGGTGTACTAACCAGGATATGAATTCGTGATGTGCTCTTACCACACTTCCCACGATGAACTTCCTTTTTTGTTGAACCAGAACCTTGGGAGATCCTTGTCCTTCCTTTTAACATCCTTAATTCTTTCTGCTCATATATAATTGTTGAATGTCATTAGTGTTTATCTAGTACACTAAAACTTTAATTTTCTTCTCAAATGAGAGATTAAACACATAAGAGAAGAAACAATATTAGTTGATTGCTATTTTTACAAAATGACCTCTAGAAAACGTAATAAATAAATTGAAAATGATGAAAGAAGTAACGAAATAAAAGAAAAACAATACTAATGTGCTTAAAATAGAGAGAAATGTATTTTAACTTTACCTTTATCAAAAAAATAGAGAGAAAGTATTTTAATGGGGTGGAATGGGGCAAGGTGCAGAGCGTTGGAGGGGATGAGGGGAGCATATTGGTCCCCTGCCGTGCCCCACCTGACCCCATTATCTTCCCTATAAATGAAGCTACTTGAGCTGATTTATCATGTTCAATTGGATAAATTTTTAGCTTTTAATTAAGCAATCCAATGACAACTTCAGAAGTTCCTTAGATAACAATATTCTGTTCTGGAATTTAAGGTTTAATTCTGCCATCTTGGGTCAGAGTATGTAAGAAAAGTTGTAATAGCAGGCAACCCAAGAAGAAGTGGATATACCCAGCAAATGATCGTTGGGATCTCATCAGTAATTTTGAAGCCTTACAGCGAGTTGCTGACATTGCAAGAGGATGCAACATGAAAGCGACGTTATGTCTATCTTTATAATTAGGCTTTTTCTGCATCAACCTTGTAGCTTTTTTTGGTAGTTCGTAAAATTAGGTTCACGTAAACCATCGTATGAAGATCTCTTTGGCTTTGTTTTGTCTATGGAGAGGATATCCAGCCTTGGTTCATTATGAAGCTTTTACGTTTATAATTGGCTGAATGGTCCTATTGTCCCTGTGGTAGCGTTATGAATAAATCAGTGAGCTTGGATTTGCTCAGAAATTGCCAATTAAGCCATTTAATGGGTGTTCCATTTAATTTGATGTTCTAGTATGTAAATCATCAAGTCTGGAAGTACGTGCGCACTAGTAGTTGAGATAAATAATACTTTACACCTTATAGCAGTCATTGGTAACCCATATGGGGATGCCTTTTTGTTTTTAAATTTAGACATTCCTGATGTCTAAATTTCTGATAATCACAATCCCAATTACTTTACCTGAACATATAATCTTTCGGCTAATCCTGAATGTGTATGATTTTCCTTGAATTCAGTGGCCTGATTGTTAATTGTCAACCTTTATTCCCAATTGGTATAACTTGCCAAGATTTTGATTTCAGGATGGCAAAAACTATTATTGATACTGTTTTGGGACTCAGCTTTGATGACTCACCTAGCAACCTTGCTGCAGCAGGTCTATTCTACATTTTGACCAGTGATGTAAGTTGCTTCATCTCTCTAGCAGTGTAGCCCTCTCATTTGGACGTTAGTACTAGGTTATTGCATATTCTGCATGACTTATCAGATAGGTAAAGGTTTTTCCCTGGCTCTAGTTGAAACAGGGTGAGGCAACCCAATTAAGCAAGTGAGGAGGCTGAACCTATTCATTAAATTTGAAAGATTGGATGATTATGTTTGGTTGTTTTGAAGTCTTTATTCCGTCTGCTAGCTGCCTAGTTGTGAGTAACTTTTGCGTATGTGTGATTGGAAATAATCTCTTCTCAGTTAACTTAAAGGCGTCAGTTCTACATCAGATCTATTCTGTTAAGTAACTTGTCTTATCAGAAATGAGAACCATGGAATTGAAGAAAGAGAATTTCCCCTTTTCCTTTCCTTTTTCTCTTTTTGGTGGATTGCAAACAATGATACTGTGGATGCTCCTTCATCAACTGATATAATATTGTACTTTTAACTATTTTAAAGTTCTTCCTCCATGTTATTGTATCTGTATGCTAAAATTACTCTTTCATTGCTTAAATTATTGGTATAAGTTATCTGTTACATGTATTGTTTATATTTGCAACTTTTAATTAACACAACGCCATTTACTATCTTATCATCTATATAAGTAATCTGGGAACTTCTCCATTCCTTGTGTTTTTGATCTTCCATTTTTTTTCAGGGAGGAGACGACCATCTTCTTGATTCACCCAGCTGCATTCGCTTTCTTATAAAATTGTTAAGACCAGTTGCTGCTCCTGCTTCCGTAGCAAAGGCTCCAACTATTGGGAGCAAACTTTTGGCGATGCGCTTAGATGCTGATGTGGCTCAAGATTCTGTAAAAGGCCTAGATTCTACTTCCTCTTCAATAACCCGCAAGGTGCAGGAGGTTCTTATTTCTTGCAAGGAAATAAAGCCAAATGATGGAAATGGACATGACAGACCAGAATTAAACCCAAAATGGATTAGTTTACTGACAATGGCAAAAGCTTGCTTGTCGACAATCTCTATTGAAGGTTTGTTTGGCACTTAAAGTGGTCCTTTGAGGGATAATATTTCTTTGTTTCGAATGTCTTTTCTTCTTCCTGCAGTGGAAAAGTCGAGGCTATTTAATATATATTCATCCTTTAGGTTGGGTGGGTTGGTTGCAATTTTGCTATTGTTATTGGAAGTTAATTTGAGTAGCTTGTTATTCTTTAACTTCTTGAGATTGCTTTTTGGTTGCTACCTGTCTCCTACTAAGAGGTAAAAGTCAGAAAATAGAAGAGCTAAGTTGCTCTGTGCTTTGCTTTTATATTGTATTTACAACTTATATGATGGTTTCCTGGTTATTTCCTTAATCTACATTTGTGTTATTTAGTGGCTGTTACTTTTAGATGCTCGTGCTTTCAAAACTTCAGATCTGACTCTTTTTCTGATTCTGGATATTTTATCATATAATGTTCTAGAATCTTTTAGTGTGGTACTGTGATACCCATGTTTTTTGCCTGTGTTTCGTATAGTGGCTTACAATTGAATCATTTTTAAGAGATCATATGGAAACTCAAGCTACCTTGACAGTGATTGATCTGTATTTCACCATTTTTGCATAGTATAACATAGTTTTCTTTTTCCTCTTTCTGTCTGTATTCACTCAGATACTTCTGGTACTGTGCGGAGAAGTAAGGACAACTTCAAAGAAAGGCTGAGAGAGCTTGGAGGACTTGATGCAGTCTTTGATGTGGCAAGGAGTTGTCATTCTGTTTTGGAGGTGTGAGCCTGTATGCTATTTTCTGTGTTGTTACCAGAGACGAGTCTCATAAATTTGTGACATGTGAAGAGCCAACAATATGCTCTATATTCCTCTTATATTTAAGCTCTGAGTTGGAGTGGTAACATGACCATTTTGGATTGAAAGAATATGATGACTTGTGCTCCCTATCACCCTCTTCATATCCTTTGTTTTTGTCCTGAAGGTTTTAGATTGTGATTATGATTAGATCTTTTGGTGTACAAATACAATATGTGTGACTTCAAGGTTGTTATTTGAGTTATCCGTTTTCGTCTTAGCTCATGCTGTAATCAATAATCGGAAATTTAGATGGGTATTTTGATGTAATCTTCCCTGACATCATTTTCTCTGCAGGGTTGGTCAAAGAAAAACTCACAGTCTATCTTAGAATCTAAAGATAATACTGCCATAGAAAGTCTGGTGCTACTCTTAAAATGTTTGAAGATCATGGAAAATGCAACCTTTCTTAGTACGGACAATCAGGTAACATCAATATACCTTCCTGTAGGCTGTAGTAGACTGCCTTTCTGTATCCTTGAATTCCTGGATGTTGAGTTCACTACCTGTTTTGTTTCAGAATCACTTGCTTCAAATGAAAGGAAAATTTGATAGTCTGAACTCCCCAAGGTCTTTCACAAAGCTAATCTTAAGTGTGATCAAGATTCTTTCTGGTACTACTGCCTCTTATCTTTTCATCCAAAAAAAATAAAATAAAAATTGACTCTACATTTTGGTTTTCCCATTTTCACATTGCATTTTTTTTGTCCCTTGGCTTATGATGCTTCCTGTCTGTCAACTTGTTTGAATTTTTAGGGGCTTACCTGTGTAGGATTTCTTTGGGAAGTTCCAATGATGGAAAAGTCTGTGACCTTTCTGATGGAACTGCTCGTGCTTTAGAATTACGTTCACTATCAGATAAGAACGGTAAGCTGTTAATTTTTTCTTTCGGTGAATAGTTAAATTACTTGACAACAACAAGGCTGTTTCTTTTTCATATCCATAAAAGAAATGGAGTAGGTAGGATTTTTTTTTTGGGTGGGAGGTGGGAATTGGTTAATTGAGTTGGTGGGGGTTGGGGGAATGGTTTAATTGATTTACACTTATCCCTGGATAAACTTGTTCCCTTATCATGGTGTTGCTCTCAGAAGCTCAAAGTTCTAGTGACACAGAAATATCCTCCCCACATTCTTCCCTCTTCTCTGGATTCTCTCACCCATGAATTGTGGTGTGTTAAATTGTAATGCAAGAAACAACTAAAGTAAGAATAGGGTTTAGAGTTTGTGGTTTGGTGGCTCAATTTTGTGGCTCTTGATAGTTTAAAGATGCACCTTTATTAGGGATGGAATTCATTTACAGAGTAGATTCCATAGTGAAAGTTAATTAAAGTTTATCAGGAGGATTCGGAATTTATCTTTCTAACCAGAAAAAAGATATTGAAGCATGAAATATCACCTTCAATACTGTTCATAGACAGCGTTAAACACTAACAGTAGGCATATCAATCTAACTCTTTAACTCTTTTAACTTTGTCACCTGTTCTAAAAGCAATTTAGTGCTAGCATTTGGCATTTAGGCAAGGAAAAGCTTGATTAAATAGTGTGAGTGTCCCTGCACCCCATGGCCATGGAAGTTTTTCTTCAGAGTGAAGAGGTCTCATAAAAATCTTTTCTTCCGTTGGATAAACATAAAAAACTATCCAATTTGAATTCTAGACTTGCTGGAATTATGGTGGAAGAGCTACCAATCAAACAGAAAATTCCAGTCTGAATTTTTTATTAGCCAATGAAACCTTAATTAGCTTTAGATGTTGAATAATTTCTTTTTTTGTGCTTCTAGATGGAAGTTGTCAGATTTTGTGCATTGATTCCTCTACGACATGCTATACAAGTGAAGGTTCCTGTTCCCAGAAGAACTTGGGTGAAACTCAAACTGATCAGATTGGTTCATCCATATCTAGTTTAGAATTCGCTAGCACTTCCACCAGTGATTCTTGGCAGCTTAAATTGAGGATTGAATCTTCCAAGTCTGGGTCATGTAGTGGAACCTCTGAGGACTTCAGTTTTGGGGTCAACAAGAATTCATCAAAAGTGAATTTTTTGATTGGTGATAATCAAAGAATTAATGGAGATAAGAGACTTGAACTTATGGAAGAAAGTCAAGATCCTTTTGCATTTGATGATGATTTTGGACCTTCACGATGGGATTTAATGTCTACTAAGCAAAAGGTGCCTGAAACTCAAATTAGGCAGACATCACGTGATGATGAATACCAATCTCTTATTGTGCGAAGCCAGCAAGAGTCAAGTTGCCAGGAGAACAAACCAGAGTCAAGTAGCAAGGAGAACAATCAGTCTGGTCAGACCTCTTGTTCTTCTGTTGCAGATGACGAAATGTCGACCCTTCTGGCAGATTGCCTTCTCACAGCTGTTAAGGTGATTTTTCTCACTTAATGTTAATAATTTCTGTATGTTATAAGGCCATTTATGGTTCTTCTGGTTGTTGATTATGCTATTATTAAGCATGGCAGGCCATTCATCCATTCTCCATGGTTCTCCTGATAGTTGATTATGGAAACACATTGCTTTATGTTGGAATGATATAGTTGTACAAGTCAATGTTTTTTTATTGCTCAAACTTCTGTGCTATCTCTTGACATGCTAGTCTCTTAATACATATCCAATCAAATGACAGGTTCTGATGAACTTGACGAATGACAACCCTGTTGGCTGTCAGCAAATTGCTGCCGGTGGTGGACTAGAAGCTTTATCTGCTTTGATCGCCAGCCATTTTCCGTCCTTCAGCTTGCATTTGGATCGTAATGGGTCATCAAAATCAAGTGTTGGATCTGATAGTGATGGCCATCTGAATGATCAAGAGCTAGATTTTCTTGTTGCTATTTTGGGTTTGCTGGTCAATTTGGTAGAGAAGGATGGCTGCAACAGGTGAATATTTCCTTTTGATTTATGCTTCAAGTTGTACACTGCAGGCTTTACATGATCAACTTTTGCGACCATTTACTTATCGCTTTATTTTGGATTTCTTTCCTAGCAGTTATTGAGCATTGAGAAAGTGACTGATAATTTGTTGAGAGTTGTTTGTAGTTTCTTCTTGATTATTTGATTCTTGCATATCCTTCCTTATTTGGTACATCCATCATGGAATTCTTTCTGTCATGTGGATCGTTTTTTGGATAGGGGCATGCTTATTGTTAGTCATGACAAATGCTACCTTGTATTCCTTTTTCTTGGTACACTAAAGATCATGTTTTTTTTAAAAAGATGTTGATCTCAATCTCCCAACTGAACGCATGTAACAAGTTTTTAGGTCTGAAAATAAAGTCTTTTCTGAAGGAAAAATGGTTTCCAAATTCTTAGAAAAATACTAGGAATATTCCATATAACAGTAATCCATGCATTCCAATTTAACTGTTTCCTATTAAATGGATGTGTTGTGGTAGGCTTTGAAGTTGGCAGAATATAAAATATTTGCGGGACCCTATGCTAGAGTTGAAATCAGGTGGTTAAGATATAAACTTCTCTTCATATAGAAATGGTTCCTACTCCCACCTTATATTTTTGGTGACATGAAATCAAAAAGTATTTAATGGTGTGTAGGAGGGGATCTAGAAACAAGTCTTATAGGATTCACATTCTGAAACAAACAGCAGTTTTTTTTGTTTTTGTGTGCAAAAAATGCTCTTTTCTTTTTGGCCTAGAAAAAATTATTTTCACGTGAATTTGAGATGCCATCTTTTGTAAAAATATGGACAACAGTCTTTGAGCATAATGTGCTATTTAAATGAATTAAGTGTACAGGTTATGCACACATAGTGCCCCTATGAAGAATTGCACCATATATACTGAAAACAACTGACATCTTTCAAATCTCCTTTTGGTAACTTATAAGCCTGTGTCAGTGTCTCTGTTGCTAAAATTTCATGGAACCTCGTTTATTCTATTAAGGACATCGTGAAATCTTGAAACAAGTAAAATTTTCTCAGCATGACTAGTTCAAAACGAGTATTTATGCTGTTGAAAAGTGCAGAAAATCGATCTCATCTGTTATCTATCCCAACAGATCATGCAGCAAATATTATCTGCTAATTGAGAGATGCATCTTTGTTAAATTTTTCATATACGTGATGATTTCTCATTAATTTTTAAAATTCATCACTTTAGCAAAGAAAACAAATTAAAAAGAAAGAAGTACATCCTGGATTCATTAATTCAATCATTTAACATTGTCATTTAATAGTAGTTTGCTCATACTGGTATGCAGTTTCTTTTGCTGAGAGTGAATTGTCGTTGTGATTTTCAAGTCTCACATTTTCACTTGCAGATGATAAAACACTGATAAACATTTTCACTCATTCTGCTAATGGCAGGTCTAGACTTGCAGCTGCTAGTATTTCATTGCCTGGATCAGAAGGTTTGTTTAAGGGGGAGACTCAGACAGATGTTATCCCTCTGCTATGTGCAATCTTTCTGGCAAATCAAGGGGCTGGAGAGGCTGCTGGGGAAGGAAAATGTTTGCAATGGGTATGCAAGATTGCTTTATCCAATTTTTTCGTCTAAATCTCTAGTCCTTTACTGATTTGCATGACTATTTTTATTTTGTTTGGTCCTGAGTCTGGAATTTTTGGGTTTTTTCATATTGTTCTCCGTTTATTCTCCATATGATTCACAGAGAAATCAATCACCTAGTGGTAAATCTAGAGGGCAACTCAAAATCTGATTCCTTGAGCTTGCTTTATCAAATTGATTAAGTATACTGAATGTTCATCAAATGTTTTCCATTTTCCAAATCTGCTTAGTGATGCCAGTTTTTGATTGTCAAATTCAACTTGCTTATGATATCACTAGAATTTTAGCTTCATGCGCTCTTAACGGGACAATGAGTTTAGCCGGATATAAAATCCGCTTGGGATGGGGTAGGGGCAAGAGAGAGATTTCAGTTGATTGAGCATGAAGCAAGGTTAAACTAGTCTTATCATATACTACCAGTGTGCTAGATTACTTTCAGCTTTGACCATGTGGCTACTAAATTGAATGTGGTTGTCTTGTACAGGATGATGAAGATGCTGTACTACAGGGGGAGAAAGAAGCTGAAAAAATGATTATTGAAGCATATTCAGCTCTCCTTCTTGCCTTTCTTTCAACTGAGAGGTTAGTTATGTCTTACGAAATTACTTTTTCTGTCTGTTATCTCTCACTTAAATGGTCTCTTATGTTTTTAATCTTTCTTTGCACCAGCAAGAGCATACGGCAGGCAATTGCTGGTTATTTACCAGATCATAAATTGTCCGTTCTTGTACCTGTGCTGGAGAGATTTGTGGTATGTGATCTTGTGTGGTTCTTTGAGTTGATAAGCATGATAATAGAAATTGTATAATTTTCTCCCAACTTTTATAAGTTGCATCCAATATTTCAATGTTCTCTTACCAGCCATCGTCAGGAATGTCTCATTAGGGCCCTAGTCCCAGGGCTTGGATTGTCAGTAAATTCATGATTTCTACAAGAAAAACTTTAATAATGATGACGTTGCTTTCCTAGTGATTTTTATATGTATATATGTTAATTTGTATTCTTTATCCAGGAATTCCACATGACACTGAACATGATTTCGCCGGAGACTCATTCAACAGTGCTTGAAGTTATAGAATCTTGTAGGGTTAGGTGAGAGCAGGATCTCTCTCTATTGTTTCCTTTTCCTTCCGTGTCTTTTCCTCGAAGATGGTAACAATGAGACTTTGTACAGCATAACCTACCTTTCCCTGCAGCATTGGTGGTGGTCCATTGGTGCATTAAAAATCCTATTTCAGGATTTGTGTGTCATGCATGGCCTTTGTTTGTCTATGGTTTCTCTAGTCTTTAGAGAAATATATTTTTTCCCCCTATTTTCCAGCCTATTGTTCACCATGTTTTGGTGTGGGCTGAGATACTTGTACATGAAGAAGAAAGATTATGAATATGTATCACGATTGTAATTTGTAGTAAATTTTTAGTGATGGTTTCTTCCTCTCTGGCAGCTTGTTATGCACTTTTATCTTTCTTTTTTATTAGTTCTGAATTTGGGTTGGAGAGAAAAAAAAACTAATATTCTCTACTTTTGCTGCTTTACCATGTTTGTTTCATGGTGAAGTTAGTCGTTTGATGTGGTGTATAAGATATAATAATTTCAAGATAAAATGTAGTAAGATTATTTTGTTCCCAACCAAACGGCCGGTTTAAATTCATGTATTCTGAGATTTGAGAAATCGCGGGTTAACTCTACAAATGAAATTGGGATTGAAAGAGTAAAAACTCGCCCGCCCTTGCAGGATTTAAGTTTTGCTTTATAAAAGGGAATTCGAATAAAAGTTGAATTAATCTACCCTTAGGTAACCAGTCAACATTCATAATATAACATAACAAGAAAGAGAGATGGAACAAGGCTTTCATAACATGGTAATTTCATCTTTCAGTGCCTGCTTTTATAGGAATTGCAGGGTCACTGCAGCAAAATATTACATGTAGAGCACAACTAGGACATACTGAAGGTTACTATTCTTAGTAGTCGGAACTCGGAAAAACAACAACAACTTATTGGATTTTCTATTCTTAGTAGATGGAGCAACAACAACAACAACAACAACGAAGCCTTACTGAAGCTTACTATTCTTGCTGAGGAATTCGAGCACGAGTTGATTAACCTCATTGGGTAGTTGTTCTTGAACAAAATGGGTTCCTTCTGGCAAGTTGACTATCTGCAGATTAGGGACTAAACTTTTGAGGACTCCACTACTAATGTAATCTTCGATTCCTGGAAATTTGAGGAAATAATCTTTCTCTCCCTTGATGAACAGTGCTGGAACGTGAACGGTTGGATCTGTAATGTTGACTTGTTCATGCAGTGACCTATTGAAATAAACAACCAAGAAAAGAAAGGAAAAAAAATCAGGAAAGTGTTCAGTATTAATCAACCAGCAAAAAAAAACCTATAATTTCTTTTCTTTTATAATGGTGGTTCGAGTTAGCTTGCAAACACCTTGACTATTTTACAAAGTTCATGCATTTTCTCACAAACTCTCATGTGCAATTCCTATAAGGCTATATCTTGAATTTTCTTGTAGTTTCATGAATGTTAGGAACACAGTGGATTAATTATTTCTCAAGTCTGCCTCTCCTGGTATAGGGTTGGACCAATTAATCACCGAGTTCTAAACCGCGCACCACTACCCCTCGAATATTTCTCGGTTATCAAGAAAAAAAAGTCTGCATCTCCATATCAGGGCTGTGAATGACTACCACAATGATGTTGGTAACTTGGTATAATGTATGAGCATGAGACAAGAGGGTAGTAAATGGGGAATTTCCGGTTCAAATAAAACCTATATTGTTAGGACCCTCCTATTAAAAGTGTTGCTGCACTAGTGTCAGATCCTCCAAAGATGCACAGGTTTTGGAGTATCCGACACACACCCAACGGTATTTTTGAAGACTCTGAGCAACATAGAACAAAACATACAGTAGATGTTTGTGCATGATACCTATAGGGAACCTGCAAAGCAGTTCGGAATCCAGAGTTCTCATACAAAGCACCATATGCAGTCAGGTCTTCCTCAGAGAACCAAGGGGGTAGAGGAGTTGAGGGTTGCACAATGTCCATGATTTCCTGATCTTCATTGGCTATTGGTATTTCACTTCTGGAGAAAAGAATGTATACATTCCTCACTACAGTTTTAGCGTCAAGGCGACCAAAATCAGCTTCAGCTCTCCCAGGCTCCTGCAAAGAAAATCTATTGGAGATCAAACAGAGATGGGATTGATCGATATCATGGAGAATGTAAATCAGAAAGCGAAAACATACCCTCCAACGTGAAACATAGAAGCCTTCGGGGAGGCCTTGTTTAAACTCAAGAGGTCTTGGAGGCAAAAATGGCACCCCCATAACAATAAATCCAGAGACTCTCTCCTTATGGAGAATGGAAAAATACGAAACGACAAAAGATCCAAAGTCTTTACCGACGAGAAAAACCTACATTATTGAGCAGGCACGGAGATGAGAATAGGAACAAAGATATAATCTTCAACTTATAACAACTAAAATTTCTATCCAAACAGCAAACCTTATATGGTCGAGCTATAAAGAATTATGAGCTTAGACCACCTAAGTTAGATTCTATTCCAATCACAAAATCTCTTGATAGTTGCTGAAGAGTCAATGCTTTGATTTTAATTCGATATATAATTTGTAATTTCTTCATTTTTGTCAGAACTGAAGCCCATATGTCCAATTCAACAAGACT
>JAJOOS010008000.1:0-19444 GCA_029582725.1 Solanum chiquidenum | reverse complement strand
GTGGGAGTGGAGTGGACGTCCATAAGAACTCGAAAGATATGTGTACTGATTTCACATTTTTCCTTCTATTTTTTAATGAGTAAGGAATTAAGAATGATATTGCATTTTTATTGGTATGATTTATCTTTATTTCGCATCTTATGTGAATTTCTTATTGCAATTTTTTTGTTCAAAATAGTAAAAAATTTAATAACTTTATTGAAAGTCTACTAAGTACTAACCAAACGTTTTTATCTTACATCAATATTATATTAAATAAAATTATCAAAATTTTATCACTCTTTATAACCGCGCGAAGCGCGGAGAAGTTCACTAGTTTCATAAATAACCCTCGATATTAGGCCTCTAATATTCACCTTCCAACACACCTTACCCCATAACTTCATCCCAATGGGCTATCACCCGTATCAAGCAGCGGAGTTAAATTCTTTTACTATAAACTGAAAAATTATGAAAAATGAAACAAACAAACAAAGTCAAAGTGATTCAATATATATTATCTATAATTTTATTTTGCCGAATAAGATTCAAATGAACATTCGTTCAATACAGGGGATGCCAACTTAGGGTTATGGATTTATCCAACCCCATTCGACAATAAATTACACTATTGCTTTAATGAAGTGTATCCTAGTGGTTAATGAAGTGGTTGAGAATTTTAAGTTCTTAGGTTTAAAATTTAGCGGAGACAAAAAATACTAAATGATTCTTCCACATATTCTAGCTTTGGTGGACATAGTAACCTAGTGGCTAGTACTCAGTTGGTGGAAGATGATAGATACCACGTGAAATTAGTCAAGGTGCGCAAAAATTAGCGCGAATACTGTGGTCATAAAAAAGAAATTACACTAATCATATATGATTAAAAAAATTATTTTTATATTTATATAGTTGATATTAAAACCATTCAACTACTTCATGTGTTTACTTTTTTCAAATTTTAACCTCTTTTAATAATAATCCTAAGTCCACCACTGAGCTCATGTGGTTTCCCCCCTACTCACACCTCTAGCTCCCTATGTCAACACCCAAACCTAACAATACTTATCTAGATTTTACATAAAATATTTATAAGATAGTATATTCGACTTATTTTATCAAATACCAATTAATAAATAAGATCGTAAAAATATTTTTCGCGAAAAATATTTTTTTTTTCTTATCAAGGGCACCCATAAATAAGAGTTGTGTTTTGTTTGGATATAGAAACGAAAAAAAGAAAAGAAATAGGAAGCTCCAAAGGAAACTCGATCAGTTCATCCCAAAACATTGAAAAACACTAAACACCTCTCTCTCTCTCTCTCGCGAACTCGATAGAGACTACGGTTTTACACCGATACTTATAGTCTTCTTTCACTCTCAAGAATCTCTACAGCGAGCAGAAGAAGGGTAATCGCTAATTGAAATCCAATAAACCCAATTGAAGCGAAAATAAGGGTTGGTTTTTCTCACGGAAACCTTCAGTTTTTTCTGCAGATTTTAATGAAGTAGGTTGATATTCTATCCTATAATCTTCGCCTATTTGGCTTTTTAAACCAAATCGAATAGTGCCCACCACGTTTTTCTTTTTTGGGTATCTGAAATTAGATTATTTTTTACATTTGATTTTTAAGTCTTTGACTTGTCTATAAATGGAAAATTTCCTGTTATTTGATCCGATTATGTTCTATTTCAAATTCAGTAAACTATTGTTTTCTTGATTGATCGTGATGTTTCTTGAATTGGGTTTTCTTTGTAATGAGTTGTGAGTTAGTTCATGGTGATTTTTTTTGGTTTTGTTTTGGGTGTTTATGGAAACTGATAGAAGTTTTTTGTTTATTTTTTCCATGGAGTTGAAAGAAGTTGAGGTTGAGCTTAAATGCTAAGGCTAGAATCTGCTCAGAATAGAGTTGTTTTGAGTTGTTGGTTAGTTCTTGATGAGAATCTTGGATATTTGTACTGTCTGAATTAAAGATTTCCTTTATGGGTTTGAGAGTGATTGGAGATTTCTCCCACTCAAACTGAATATTGATGTGTCCACTTTTTTCTTGGTTAGGGATTTCTGCAATGCACCGTGTAGCAAGTGCAGGGAACACGTCCAATTCGGTTCGGCCTAGGAAGGAGAAGAGGTTGACTTATGTTTTGAATGATGCAGATGACACTAAGGTGTGACTTATGGAAAGCTGTACTCTTTTGTGTATAAACTAGTGTGATGAATTTTAAACTGTCATTGACGGCTCGCCTTAGTGTATTACGCCCCCTGTTGCCTTACTTTTGTTCCTCTCTTTATATGTGCATTACCTTTTATTATCTGCTCTCAATATACAGATTGCTGAACCTAGCTGAGTGGAAATTATGATTGTTTTTTTTTTTTTGGTTCAAGCAGCACCATGTGATATTTGTTACATTCAGCTACTTTTCTCTTTGAAGTCTGAGTGTTGTTTCCTATAGATTTTTCTGAACGCATCCCTGAGTTATCTCCTCAACTATGTGGATCTTTTGTTGTACTGAATATGATGAGCGTGACAATAGCAAAGAGAATAATTTTGTTGAGATATCATGTGCCAAAAATACTGTCCTCAAAGAACTTATTACTTGTTTCACAGTAATCATGGAAAAATAAATACAACACTAAGAAGCCATTTTTAGAAAAGAAGAGAAAGTGCATAAGATTAATTTATTTTAATAGAAAGAAGCGGAAACTTGTGAAGCCAGGTCACGTTTAACTTAAGTTAAAGAAGTCCTAATAAGTAGTGTTTTCAGACCTTGTTGGTGGTCTTGAAATTTTTGCTGCTCTTTACAAGTCTTCTGAATTAGGCTTGCTTTCTCAAATTTAAACTTCACTTATATGGCATAGTTTGATATTGGACTTCACTAGATGTGTATTTTGTATCTAATGGTATGTTTGGGCAAGGTTAATAAGTACAAAATAAGTTAAAGTCAGCTGTGTTCCGGACTGACAATTCTCTCCTTTTGTAATCTGTGCATCCAGTGGATGCTTTTTTAGTGATAACTCCCTTCATCAAAAAATTGTTCAGGTAAGTTGTGGCTTTTTAACCCCTTGAATTGAAGTTTTTCACTATTTGTGCTCCCTCTGTTTTGCTCTACCAGTAAAAGAAATTCCTCTTGACCCTTTAGATATTTTGTTGCATTTTTTCTTTAGGATGCCCCTCAAGAACAACTGGCGTGAGGCTTACATTTCACCCTTTGCTTTCTCTTCCTACACTATGTTTCTTGCCCTACTTCTTGTTAGAATTTATGTACTCATAACCAAATAAATTGTATTCCTGATTGTTCATCCTTCCACTGCATGTTTGTAAAGGTCTCAGTTATGTGCACTCCTGGCCTCTGCAGTACTCCGGTTATTTCAATCCTAATTCAAAAGCACTTTAACAAGTAACATTGGAAAAGAAAATACAGAGTATAAAGTTGGGGACATTGCAAGGATGATAGGAACGAATTTAAACTTCTGCCTAGTGGATCTATGAAAAGGATATAGTTTAAGTTAAGAAGATCGATAGAAATTTGTAAGAAAGTCTAGATTAATGTCCATATAATATTCATTTGCTTATGACAAAGCATATGATCGAGTGCCAAGAAAAGTGGAAATCCTAGATATATGTCCATTTAATAGTCATTTGCTTATGATAAAGCATATGATAGAGTGCCAAGAAAAGTCTTTTGGTGGGTGCTTGAAAAGTAATGAATTCATATAAACATGTTGATGTAATAAATAGTATGTATGAAGGAACAATTGCAAGTGTAAGAACATATAAGGATACCCAAAAGGAATTTACCCAATTAGTTTTGAGTAAGCAATAATATGCATAGGATGAGGTCCTATGGTGCATCCAATGATGTTTTGTTAATTTATGAAATTCGTGAGGGAATCAACCAAAAGCTACAACTATGAAGACGTTCTTCATAAAAAAGAAATACAGATATGAAGAAGCTCCCCCAAGAGCAAGGGTTTTACGATAATTAGAAGTAGGACTAGAGTATGCGGTGCACATGCAACCCTCACCAAAAATGAAGGTGAAATTTGAGTAGATGGGATTGTAGTGCCTAACGACAAATAAATTTAAATATCTGGGTTTACTCTTGAAGATTTGGTGCATATTTTATATAGGTGGTTGAAATAGAGGGGTTTCATGGGAATGTTATGTGAAGAAAGTTACCTTTTAAAGTGAAAACCGAGTTCTTAGAATAGTTGTAGGAGTAGCAATATTATAGGAGATTTAACGTCGTAGAGATGTGATTGTTAAGATAGATGTGCAGTCATACAAGGTTGGACAAGATTAGAGACCACATGTCACAGAGGTTAAATTAGCACATAAAGAGGATGAAGTGAGATAATGTTGCCTGAGATGGTTTGTTGATGTCCGGCATAGGTCACCTGATCGATAATTATTCTTGGAGCTGATTTACATGGTGATATATCCTGAAACAAAAGCTTTCCCTTATCTATGCAGGGAGCATAAAGTATAACATTTGCTTATATTACCATATAAAAAATAATTATATATATTTGCTCTTAAAGCATCTGTGGTTGCTTTCCAACCAAACTTTTCAGAGTATGCCCATTGGCTCTGTTCTCCAGAAAGTTTTGAGCTATTTTATCTCTGTATTAACTCTTTCCCAGCTGAGTAAATTCTTCTTCAGTGTCTATGTCATCACCCAATGTACTCCAAACAGTTTGAGATAGAAACACTACATCTGATGTTTTGTCATAGTGCAGCGGAGATGATTAGGGGATTCAGGTGCCTATTCTCACATTCATCTTCTGTGATCTGTCACATAACATAAGCAATTTTCTCTTATATGGAGGTTATCTTGAGTCAACAAGGTGCTTTAGTTGTTGTCCATCCAAAGCAAGCTACTTTAGTCTGTGTTTTTTATTGCCAAATCATCTTGGCCACTGTCCTCTTCTACTCCCAGTAGCCATAAGTACATTGTAGCATGAATTCTCTGTAGACATCTCATCCTTTCTAGCCTTCTAGTGCAGGACATCCTTTCTCTTACAATTTTGTTGTGGCTTTTGTCTCTATTGGACATAGGTAAAGTGAATATGTGATTCCCACGACGTCTTATTGTTTTACTACTTTAAGTCTTTAGTATTACAAGTTATAACGCAGTAATTGGAGAGAGAAATAGAAGAGGTACACTTGAGGAGTAGCTATGTTTCCCTTACCTCTTTTTGGTGCACCCATGAGATTCCTATACATATGGTAGAGTTGGTATCTTTGTAGAAAATCATATCTTCTTCTAAGTTTTTTTACTTTTTGTAACACTTCTTGTATACTAGTATTTTTACCCCTCCATAAACAAAAAAATGTTACTTCATCAAAAGAAGTTACTCCCTCCGTCCCAAGGCATGGAATTTAAGTCAAAAAGAAACATTTTTGAAACTTGTGGTCTAAAATAAGCCACAATTTTTGTGGTTATAAATCATCTCATTAAGGGTAAAATGAGAAGTTTTTTTTTTGAAACTGGTAACTTTAGAGAAGTTTAAAGTTCAATTATTACTAATATAGAAAGATGTTATTCTTTTTGGAATTGACCAAAAAGGAAAAAGTGTCACATAAATAGGAACGGAGGGAGAACAAAGGGAGTATAACATAGTAATAATAATTTTATATTTTGGAAAAATTAGTTATCAAAAAATAATACTTCAACAAGGTTTCTAAAATACTTTGTCTCGTGATATGAGGAAGCCTATGTAGTGTATAACATTTTTTGTTAGGTCGCAAATTGCAGGTTCATTCCCATTTACCATTCAAAGCAATGTACCATTACCTTACCTTTTGTTCTGTTTTTAGGCTCAAAAGTTTTTATGCACAACTCCAGCTTAATTCCTGTGATTGAGTCATTAATATTTTTCCCTTTTTATTTCTAAATCCTTGTAAGGTTATTATTATGATGTACATCTCCTGATTCCATTTTCTCTCTCTGCCTTTTGTTGTTTGTTACTATAAATTGTTATTGATGGCATTCTTCTCACCTCCTTTTCTGGCAACCAAGAAAGAATTGAACTTCTTGATGTAAATCTATCTTAATTTAATTTAAGTTATATTCTAAGGTGGTTATCTTGAAGATTTTTTATTTCTTGTTAGTACACCATAATAGTATATATTAGGAAACTGCATCAGTTTTTCACATATACCTTTTATTTATTTGCAGTTAAACAAATTCCGTTCAGTTACTCTGTTTTTGCGTCTCTGCTAAATGATCTCTAACCCTTGGTTCATTACATTTTTCTCTTTACAGCATTGTGCAGGTGTAAATTCTTTGGCTGTATTGAAGTCACCAGCAACCGATGGATGTGAATACCTATTTACTGGGAGTAGAGATGGCACATTAAAGAGATGGGCATTGGCTGAAGATGGTGCCACCTGCTCTGCCACATTTGAGTCACATGTCGATTGGGTACTGCTCCTGTCTGCCTTGCTAATTGTATTTCCGTAGGCTCCCGCTGAAGCCCAATTAAATCAGCTTTCTAATATATTTACTCAAGAAAGAATATTTGTATTCGCCAGATTTATTCTTCTTTAGGTAAGGTCAACAAGTATTAGTTCCTAGTGTCTACAGTTGCTCTATTTTGGTATGGAATTCTATTATTTAGATGAGAACTCTCCAACCTGGTGCACATTACCAGGATGTGTTGTTGACTTGTCCTTTAAATGCTTAAATTAGTTCCAACCTGGTGTACATACCAGGATGTGTTGTTGGGTCGTCCTTTTAATACTTAAATTAATACTTGGTGATGCAACTGTACCCTTTATAGTACGTCTATTATGAATATCACTAGCGTTGAATTGTTTTTGGGGCTCAATCATTCTGCAGGTTAATGATGCAGTTCTTACAGGTAGTAACACATTAGTATCATGCTCCTCAGACACCACTGTCAAGGTTTTACTTCTCTTCTGAATCTTTTATTGTATAAAGTGCAACTTTTACAGTTTCTGTATAGAAGTAATTTGGAAGTTTCTTTTATTTGGAAAAACTTGTGTGGATCATTAGGTGTGGAATGGCTTATCTGAGGGATCTTGTATTAAGACACTCCGGCAGCACTCCGATTACGTCACCAGCCTTGCTTCAGCAGAAAAAAATGTATCACTTCTCCGCAAAAGCTTTTAGTACTTTTAAATCGTTTGATGAGTCAAACTTATGGCTGAAATTGTGGTTGAGTCTTTTGGCTTTAATGTGAGTGTAATTGCCTTTTTTTTTTTCTGATTTTGTTGTTACCATAATGACAGAGCAATGTTATTGCGTCTGCTGGTCTTGGTGGTGAGGTTTTCATATGGGATCTTGAAGCTGCACTTTCTCCGACATCTAAGTCAGGTGATGCCACCGAAGAAGACTGTTCAAATGGTGTCAATGGTTCAGGAAGTTCATTGCCCATGACAAGCATCCGTCCTATCAGTTCGGGCAATAACATTTCCTTGCAGACCCACTCTCAAGCATATATTCCTGTGACTGCAAAAGGCCATAAGGAGTCAGTATATGCATTGGCAATGAATGAGAGTGGATCCCTTCTTGTTTCTGGTGGTACTGAGAAGGTATATTTCTGTTTGTTAGGTTAGTTTGGAATATTTTGATACGCAAGTTAGTCTACTAGCAAAGAAACTTTGTATGACTATGTTCTGATTTTCTCCTAGGTTGTGCGCGTTTGGGACCCAAGAACTGGTTCCAAGACCATGAAGCTAAAAGGTCATACAGATAATATTAGGGCTCTTCTGATAGACTCCACTGGCAGGTATGTTGAATAAACAATGATGCTATGAAGGCGTTTTGACTAGGTTATTATCTCAAGTTCATCTTCTTTGTTCATCTAAAATGTCATTGCTTCCAGCCGATCTGAAACTAATAAACTTTGGTTAAGCATTGCTGAAGACAGATTATCATAAACGTTTAGAAAAGGTGGAGGTACCTATCATGGGTAGGGTATAATCCCCACAAAGTTTTAGTATTTAAAATATGTTAAAAATAAATATAACATATAAGTACATAGATAGAATATAGAAATTTTGTACTTCAAAAGAAAAAAATGTGCAGCAACTGATTTAATTGTCTAGGCATAATAAATATATGCACATAATAATCACAAATTGTTAATCATAAAGCAAGATACTATGTAACTTCTAATCAAATACTTGAAATAAAATTTAAAATAAATTTTTCTAAGGCATATAGGATGGACAATCTAATGTGAAAGCACATACAAGGTGCATTTAGGGGATTCTTGGTGAATACTCTGAGGCATAAAGCGATAATGGGTAAAATCCCAAGGATACTGCATGAGTACCACTGTTGCTTTTCAAAACATTAATTTTTTTAGCAGAGTAATTTATTTTGTCCCATCACTTCAATGCCTTTTCTTGGGTCACAAGCCCACACTACTGATTATAATAGACAGTTTAACCTAGCATCAGCTCAGTAAGTTAGTTGAAAACTGAGAACAGAAAACTAGTTACATTATTGGTTAATGATCTATGCAACTGTAGATAAATACTTTTGTATCCATATCTAGATGTTCTGTTTTTGGCTTGCGTTCCTATACTGGTTGGGGCGGTCTTTAATGCCTTCAGTGTATGGTTAGTGCAACTTATTGAATTCTTTTGAATAATGGTCTTATCCTCCACTTTTATGATTCTTTTGAATAACGGTCCAATCCTCTATTTTTGTAGGTTCTGCATATCTGGATCCTCTGATTCCATGATTAGGTAAGTATTGATAATTCCATTACTTAGTTTCCACAGACACTGGCTTCCTTGGCGTGGTAGTTTGTTTGGGGTTGAATCATTAGATTCTATCAAGTTCATGTCAGTTTTTTAAACAGCTTGGTTCCACTGTTTGCATTGTTTTATGATAACCAGTTATACATTTTCTCCAAATAACATCTTGTGGTCACACTTGTTTGGTCTTTTTTCATCTGATTAGAAACTTCACTTTACCTCCAACATTTGGTTTATAACAAAAAACTATACCTCCAACATTTCAGACTATGGGATCTAGGTCAGCAGCGTTGTGTGCATTCTTATGCTGTGCATACGGATTCTGTATGGTCACTTGCTAGCACTCCTACGTTTAGTCATGTTTATAGTGGTGGAAGAGACCTATCTGTAAGTGAGCTTAATACAACTTATCCAATATAGTTCTCTCTCTCTCTCTCTCTTACCCCCATCCGTGGATTTCTATTCTCTCAGTTATTGTTTCCTTGCACTTGCAGTTATACTTAACAGATTTGGCAACAAGGGAGAGTGTATTGATGTGCACAAAGGAACACCCCATTTTGCAGTTAGCGTTGCATGATGATGGCATTTGGGTGGCCACAACTGATTCATCTGTACATAGGTGGGCTGCAGAAGTGCGTAATCCCCAGAAAGTTTTCCAAAGAGGGGGCTCATTCTTGGCTGGAAACTTGTCCTTTTCCCGGGCAAGGGTTTCTCTAGAAGGATCTACACCTGTGAGTTTCAACCCCTTTACATCTTTTTTTTAAACCCCTCCCTAGGATCTCCCACCCTTTTTGCTCCCTTGGTGACTCGAACCCACAAACTTAGGGTTGAAGCTGAGGGGTCCTGACCATCTGAGCAACTCCCTGTCACCCCTTTATATCCTTTGTTGATGTTATCGCTAAGATTATTGGAACATATTTCTAATTGATGTATGGGGTTCCAAAATAGCTGCTATTTCTGGATTCCTCTTAAGAAAGATGCATTTTAAAGATGAGCTGCTAATCAGAACTGGAAATTGGTTTTGTTTAACGAGTGAGCACATGAAGGATATGTCTCAATTTTGAGTTTTTATCAGTTTTTCTTGTTTCATGTGGAGTTCACTATGTTTCCAGATAAAATGTACTCTTTTTATATTCTTTCTACTTTAAATTTTCCGGGTCTTAACTTAACCAACAGAGTTAGAAGAAAGTCTTATCAAATTCAAGCGGTTATTGACGTGCTAACGTAAGTTGCAATATGGAAGGCTCTGTTCGGGAACTTATTGAAGAGGAGTGAATTAGGACTGGTTATTTTTTGTGAGCTCTTCATGGATCATCATTTTTTTTGGTCAAAATCTTTTAATCCTTTATGTCGCCATATGATTGTACTTTATTCTTGTTTGCTTTCAATTGCTTCTTGTGCGGACATCAGTAATGGGAAATGTTTTGAATCCTTAAGATTGTGTAATTTGGAATTGGAATTACTTTCTTTTCCTTTTTAGGATTGCTTATAAGCACTATTTGAAGGACAATGCAAAAAAAGATGTTTTGATTCAGATTCTCCTCCACATAGAAAGCATTTGTTGACTAGTTGTGTGCCCCTCTTTTGCAAGTTGTCTTGAGTTAGCCAAGCTTCTTTGATAACTAGCCATGTAAAGCACATTACTTTCACTGGTACCCTAGAGTTCCAAACCTTCTTCAGTGGCCTATAAGTTTCTTGGTGGTATCTTTTACTAACATTGCAGTAATATGATAGGAATCTATCTGCCCCTTCCAAATTAAATTATCTTCTCTTACCGCTTACATCTTTAAATATTGAAAAACTCACAATTGGTCAATAATGTAGGTTCCTGTTTATAAAGAACCATCTCTTAGCATTCCTGGAACTCCAGGAATAGTGCAGCATGAGATTTTGAACAACAGAAAACATGTCCTGACTAAGGTAAGTTTGTTTTGCATTTATACCCATGTGGCTTATGGCTTTATTGTTCTTAATGAGGTTAAACTGTCTTTTAAAAATATGATTTTGTAACCTGATAATGGCTTTTGTCTTTAAAGGATACTGCTGGTACAGTGAAGTTGTGGGAGATCACTAGAGGCACTGTGATTCACAACTATGGAGAGGTTAGATTGTAATGTTTCAAGTGGCATGCTAAGTTACAATGGCCTGTTTTGAGCAAACTCTTTTGTTTAATTTTCTTTGAATTATGACAACTGTCGCCTTCTGCCTCTTAACGTTTTTTTTTCTTATTGTGTCCTTTTAACTTCTTTTCACCATATTTTTGTCCAAATGTAGGTTTCATTTGAGAAGAAGAAAGAAGAACTTTTTGAGATGGTAAATATCTTTGTAGAATTATCCAACTTTCACATATAATTTTTCTTCTGATATGATTTGCCTCTTCAGGTGAGCATCCCTGCATGGTTCACTGTGGACACTAGGCTTGGAAGCTTGGCTGTACATCTGGATACGCCACAATGCTTTTCTGCTGAGATGTACTCTGCTGATCTCCACATTCCAGGGAAGCCTGAAGATGACAAGGTATTTACAAGGGTTGTTGTATCTTCAATTTTCTGCTTGGTTCCTAAATCCATTTTCATTTATTCCCGTTACTGCCTTCCTATTCTTGAATTATAGTCTCTTGGCCTCTGTTTTTCTTAGTTTTTTTTTCAAGATTGAAAGCCAGAAAAGATAGTTTTACCGGAACTAGTTCCGGTGTTTTCTAGGACTCCTAGTAGTTTTGTTAGTAAGTTGCATGTGATTGGGGGGACAAATGTGAGAATTAGGGAATATATAGTTTCAGAGAATTCCTAATCTATCTCCAGACAATTCATTTAGTATTTGAAGGAAATGGGTCCAAATGGAGCAGAGTGGGTATAGAAGATTGATAAATTCAACCTAAATAGTTTTGGATAAGGCATAATACTTATTGTTGTTGTAAGAAAGTAAGTGGATGGTTTAGCAGAATGTATCTCAGTCCTCAGACATGACTTTTTCAGTTGTGATCTTTTAAACTAGTTCTGGGAGTTGTACTATAGCAGATGGTCTGCTTTGTAGTAATATAAAAGGAGATTAAAAACGCACCCAATTCCTGGAAATGGTTCTTCTTATTAATTAATTAATCAATTAAATTCTTTTAATAACTTCCTGATTTGTCATTCACATGATAAATTTTTGTATATTTCTGCAAGAGATGAACTGAAATTGTGATTGGCTTTTTGATACTAGGTTAATTTGGCACGAGAAACCCTTAAAGGGCTGTTGGCTCATTGGTTAGCCAAAAGAAAACAGAGATTTGGATCTCAAGCTTTAGCCAATGGGGAAGCCCCAGCTGGAAAGGATGTACCTACAAGGAATCTGACCGCGTCAAAAATTGAAGTGGACGGTAGTGCTGACAATGATGCTGCAGTATATCCTCCCTTTGAATTTTCAGCAGCATGCCCTCCATCAATTATTACTGAGGGTTCTCAAAGTGGTCCATGGAGGAAAAAGATTACCGACTTAGATGGAACAGAAGATGAAAAGGACATGCCATGGTGGGTAGTGGATTGTGTGATGAACAATCGGTTGCCTCCCAGGGAAAATACCAAGTAATATTCCAATATAACTGTATTCTACTTTCTTCATAGCGCTCGACTTGCATGTTGAACTTACAGGGCACTTGTTTAGAATTAAAAGGAAGTCTTTCTGGAGGCACTTAACATTTATATCAACTCTCTGAGTTGCAGCAATGCTTACAAAACACGTTTTGATCTTCCATCTTTATGTGCAAAGTCACTTTTTCATGACCATTTTCTCCCCTCTTCTTAATGGGTTTGCAGATGTAGCTTCTACTTACATCCATGTGAGGGTTCTACTGTTCAGATCCTTACCCAGGGAAAGCTGAGTGCGCCTCGCATATTAAGAATTCACAAAGTAAGCATCTTTTCCTTGAATCTTGTGGTGGAGTCAGTATTGTGGTGATCTACATTGGCCTTTGTTGGTTTACTAAGTCACTTGCTGTATGCATATTACCAGGATACTTGAAGTTTTGAGCGATTCTCTTTTCCTGACCCATTATGTCTTGTGTCCCATGCATTTACATAGTAAAGAAACTCAAAGATATAACAATAACATACCCAATGAAATCCTACAAGTGGGATCTGGGTAGAGTAGAGCGTATGCAGACCTTACCCTACTTCGTGGAGGTAGAGAGGCAGTTTCCGAAGGATCCTTGTCTCAATTGAAAGAAACTCAAAAGATATATTGGAGGAATATGCCAATGAACTATCTGAAGCATTTATATCTGCCTTGAAGCGTTGTCAATAATAATGGAAGTCATACTCCCGACAACTAGTTTGTTGTGTGATTATACAACCTACTGTTCTAATGAAACAATACTGATCTGCTGGTTATTCAGCAAATTTGAATATGGTTGTTAATGCAATTGTTATAGGTATGGTCCAAACCATGCGTAATGGAAATCTAAGAAATAGCCTAAATACTTCAGACCATTCATGGTAGACCACATGATCACTCACTTATTACTTGACATGTGATGGAGCTTCAGGTGGTGGATTACTCGTCTCCTTGTAAAAAGTCCTATTCATCAAGAAATTGTTTCTGTTGGAGATGGTGTGTTCTGATATGACTTAATATCCCTCAACTATAGCCCTAATGTTTGTGACTGAGTAATTGCAGTGAGCAGGCTACAAGCTTTAATCTTAATATAAATAAAAATTACATTATCTCTACAAGCAATCGTTTGTCGTTGTGAATGCCTGTAGACATATTTCCAGTGCTGAGAACTTGCACATCTACTAATTGGCCTTTGTGGTCCACATATACTTCATCGAGAAACACTCATCGTGTTTCTTTTCTCTGCCTGAATTATTGATTTAGTTGGGGTGGTTGCGTTATCAGCTTTATGCTAAGCGTCAGTGATCATGGAGAATTGGTGCTCTTACAAACAGATTTATTGCTGAAAAACCTCCATTTTGTAGAGGATGAATATGACAAAGTTGCACTGAATTGTTTGTCAGGTCGTCAACTATGTTATAGAAAAGATGGTTCTTGATAAGCCACTGGATAGCCTAAACTCAGATGGAGCTGCTGGAATGTCTGGTGGACAGGTGACACACCCAGCTAATGGAGGAGATGGCATATTTCGGACTGGGCTGAAGCCTTGGCAAAAGCTTAAACCATCCATAGAGATCTTGTGCAGTAACCAGGCAAGTTTAGTTTTCTGCTTGTGTTGTGTGGGATGCATAGCTGGTTAATCTTTAATTTCAAGCACTGTTTGTTTTTTCATTCCATTTCTTCGTGATGTATGGACGCATGGATGGTAAATTTTAGCATTAGAACTGCACACAATCTGTGTATGTTGGAGGATGTGGCTAGATAATTGGTCGATTTTAATATGTAGGTTCTTACTCTAGTTCCTGGTTAATGAACTCATTTTTTGTACTTTTACCAGGTTTTATCCCCTGATATGAGCTTAGCGACTGTCCGTTCGTATATATGGAAGAAACCTGAAGACCTTGTCCTCAACTACCGGGTGTTGACGAGCAAGGGATAGGATTGTATTTGTCAGGTACATTCATTTTTCTTTAGGCATATTTTATGTTCGGTATTTGGCATTCAGCTTTGTACACTATCCACAACCCCACCCCACCCCACACCACCACTCTTTGTACAGTTCAATTTTTTCTTTCGGACGGAGATTTTCCATTGGGTTGGTTGTGATTTGGAGTTGGTTAGTCATTGAGTGACAGATTGTTGAAAAGCAGGCAGTTTTGGGGTGATGCAGATCAAATACTCATGCCATGTGATGACCAATTTTAGTCTTTAGCTTTATTTGGTCTAGTATGATTTGAGAGTTCTACTTGTTTTTCCTGGTTACATATCCAAAAATCTGATAATATCACCTCCAGCTCTGCGTTTGTAACAAAACTCAGGACCACTATTCTATGTATCTCAGAGATGCAATCGTCTTTCCTGCTCCTACCTACGCTTTGATTGACCTCCAGTTGGCTAACACACACTTGTCTGCTTTTGCTTTGATGGGTTGCTGCATTGACTAAAACATTGAGAATTTTATCTCTTTCTTGCAAATGGACATTGCTATATTCTTCCTGCTACCCTTCAAATTCAAAAGAATCGAAATCCCTGCCCTGGACTTTCAAAGTATCTGCTGACCAACTCTTTCTCTCCCTCCCCCCCCCGCATATGTAGTGCTCTTGCCAAAACCTAAATAACTGGAGAACACTTTAGGTTTTGTTTGTTCCTTGTTTTCGCATATTGGGGTTGGTTGTAAAATTAGGAAAAGTTGGATTCTTCTGTAGTCAATTAACCAAGCAAATTGTTGTATGTAATGTAGTTTTGAGGTATATGTGCCTTGTTATTCTTTTATCTAAGATGATGTATGAGTAAATGTGTTCTGTGGATAAAAATAACCACATGGTCATTTTTGTTTGCATATAGAGGAAGGCATGGTTGAGCAATTCTTCTGTCCACTTCCCTTGCCCCTTCTTTCTTGTAGGTCCAGAGTAGCTTGAGGTGATTGAGCTGGTCCTCAAAAATAATTGGAAGGTTTAGCATTCAACTGGCTGCTTGCTGCTGTGTCATGAGTAATTGCTTCCTTGTAGATCTGGGATCCAAGTGGTTGGATTAATTAGGAAAATTTACACATTTGGACCATTTTGCTGTTTGCACGTCGGAAGGTGGTGATTATTGAGTTTTGGTTTTTGGTGCATTTAGAAGAAAATAGAAAGAAAGTTTGCATTTGCTAAAGAAAAGATTTTTGGTTTTGAGGGGACATGAGACTGAATGTTTCAAGAGAAAGAGCTCGTGATGATGTCGGGAGCCTGTAGATTTATATATAACTCTATATGCAAAGGCAGGGGTTTGGATGTCTCGATATAGTCTTTCAAGAACCACACTGTTGGGCAGGTGAATAATATCTCCAGAACAAAAATTTACCTTTTCTGGTCAAACTAATTTATATGTTTACTTTCTTACTGGTATAATTTAATCTGTAAATCTTCTTTGTTATTAGTATTCCTCAATTTTAGTGGGGGAAGATTTGGTGATAGGCCATTTATAACGCCAAACAGATTGTTCTTATATAGTTCTTACCGACTGTCCGATGATGTTGCTCGGAATGGTGAAGTTTTGTGCTCATGTATTTGGAACTATTTCTTTTAATCATTCAAGTTTTGAATGAAATATTCTGGAGATAATGACGAAAACAGCAGTACAACAACAAACCCAGTATAGTCCCACCAGTGGGGTTTGGGGAGTGAGATGTATGCAACCCTTGCGGTGTAGAGAGATAGTTTTCACTAGACTCTCGGCTCGATTAAAACATAGGTTGACAGAAAATGTTGCATCAAAATTTACGATTTGAAGCGTATCAGTAAAATAATGGTATTTCGTATATAGACAAAACTAAGATAGAAGTCACACCCAAAATCCATTTACCAAACTATTCAATTTTGTTCGAAAGTTGCAGCATCTTCATTACAACATGCAAATTTGACACTTGATATTTTAAAGTTGCACAGTTTGTTTAGTAACTTAAATAAATTCAATTTTTTTTTCGTTGATGATTTTACTAAAAAACTACTACTTTGTGTAAGAAGGCAATATTAATAAGTCTTCCAAGTATTGAGTAACTTTCTATCAAATTGCAACTCTTAGACGTCACAAGTAAAATGGATTACGAAGTGGATATGTCTGCTTCAGACCTATTTTTAAAGATTGTAGATATATTTGGAAGGAGGCAAATCAGTGTGTCGATTTTCTAACGAATGAAAGGATAAAATTATGAAGAGGCTTTTATACATTAGAGTAATGTATATGAGGACACGAAATTTGTTCACCAAACAAATTTAAGTTGTGTTGCTTAAGAACGGATTAGTATTACGTAATTATCTGCCTATTTCATTATTTTGGCAAATTATTAGCTTCATTTTTTCCTAAAAAAACATAAAACAAATCACTAAAGGGGAATTTTCGCAAATAGTTACTATAATAAACTTGATTATGCTTCATAGCTATAATTTACATATTTACGAACCGTAGCTACAGTTTAAGCTAGGCCTACTCTTCAGGTCATTTACATGGGCCTTACTCATTTAAGGCCCAAACTGATCCCCAAAACCCTCAGCCCATGCAGTATAAGAAGACCAAAAAAAGCTGCAAGGTTTTAGGGTTTATCAAACTGAAGCAAAAATGCGACCGCTAGATGAGCAAGAAACCACACAGGTGTTCGAAAAGCTACACAAATTCGTCGGAAACAATCTGAAGAACATAGTCGAAAACCCATCTCATGAAGGTACCGACAACACTCCCGGCCGTTACTGCTTTCGTCTCCAGAGAAACAGAGTTTACTACGTATCAGAATCTCTGGTCAAGCGAGCAACAAACGTAAAGCGAGATAACTTAGTTTCGCTGGGAACCCAGTTAGGGAAATTCACCAAAGGAGGTAAATTTCACCTCACGGTTCAATGCTTGGGTATCTTAGCAGCACACGCGAAACACAAAGTGTGGCTGAAACCCACATCTGAGATGAGTTTTCTGTATGGAAATAATGTGTTGAAAGGGGGGGTTGGAAGGATTACCGAGAGTATCAGTGAGCATGATGGTGTGGTTGTGTTTTCGATGTCGGATGTGCCGTTGGGATTTGGGGTTGCAGCGAAGAGTACTCAGGATTGCCGGAAAATGGATCCGAATGGGATTGTAGTGCTTCATCAATCTGATATTGGAGAGTATTTGAGGATGGAAGATGATCTCTAAGTTCAATTTAATTTTTGGGAGAAAAGGTAATTGAAATTTTGAGTGATTGTTTTTGTGTTTTGGGAATTTAGGATTTTGAATTTGTGTAATGTAATTGTGGTTAACTCTACATTCTACATACTGTTATACAATTACAATTAGTGCTATCGTAATTGAGTTGTTACCTTATTATCTTTGTTTATTGTCTATTAATAGTTTTATGCCCAAAATCATTAGTTGTTAGCACACCCCACTTCCGATCCAAACGTTGTGAGTTTGAACTGAAAGTGGTAAGTTCACCAAAACGTACTTTCAATTCGAATGTTGTGACCTTTTAGTTAAGGATGGAGAGGTAGTAGTGTAAAAAGACCGAAAATGTATTCGTTATCTCTAAAAATATATATTATCTATTCAAATGTGCTATTCATTTGGCTTAGAGGCAAGTGTAGAGCCAGGGAAAATTTGGTTACAAATTGCAAATATCTGATCAAGTGATGTTGAATTAATTCATTCATCCAAAAAAAAATGTTTTAATTTACCTCCCTACTTAATGCATTCAATCAAAGTTTTAGGTGGGGATTAAACCAACTTTATTTTTATATCGGAAAAGGCTCAAAAATACCCCCGAACTATTGGAAATAGCTCACATATACCCTTGAACTATATTTTGGCTCAAAAATACCCTTTCGTTAAAGTATTGGGTCACTTTTACCCTTACTATTAACAGAGGTGTGTTAAGTGCCATGTGGACACCACGTGGACGCCACATGGACGACATGTGGATGCCACATAAGCACCAAACAACTCTCACCTCCACATAGACTCAAACATCCTAATTACTAATTTTGCTCTCATTTTTCTTAAGAGATACACTTTCACCCATTCTCATAGCTTATATGATGATTTTTCCATTTATTCTGGTTTGGGTTGTTTGCAGTTTGGTGAATTTGAGTTTTCAGCTGACAAAGTTTCAATTTTTTCTATTCTGTTGCTCTTTTATTATGAACTATGGCCTTGCATCTAAGTCTTATTGTTTCTCTCTATTTGAAGCTCTTGGGTATTTACAAAACCAATTAATCAGGAACTGAATTTTACATTTGAGATTAAGGCCTTAAAGAACAGGGTTCAATTCTGTAAATTTCTTTTCATTGATAGATCTAATGTTTTAAGGAGTTCTATTGGGGTAGAGAATTAGGGGAATTGCTTTTTTCCGAGTTTCAAAGGCTATATGATGAATCTTTTTTTTTCCTTCAAATGTGTTGTAATCTCCAGATTAGAATAATTGAAGTAGCAGAATATAGTAATACTGAGGGATTTATGTTTTATTAGTATTAGCTGTGGATTATTTGTTTTATGAACTGATGAAGTTTACTTCCCAGAGATTCTGTTTACTTTTGGGCTCCATTGAATTTTGAGGGTTCAACAGATCTGTCAGTATTAGAACTAATTTCCATAGCCATTTTAGTTTTTTTTTTTTTGTGTGTGTGTACAAGTATAAACAAGAGAGGATTTGGCTTCTTTTTGTAATTCAGTTCTTTAAGGCCTTAGTAATTAGGATGTTTGAGTCTATGTGGAGGTGAGAGTTGTTTGGTGCTTATGTGGCATCCACATGTCGTCCATGTGGTGTCCACATGGCACTTAACACACCTCTGTTAATAGTAAGGGTAAAAGTGATCCAATACTTTAACGGAAGGGTATTTTTGAGCCAAAATATAGTTCAAGGGTATATGTGAGCTATTTCCAATAGTTCAGGAATATTTTTGAGCCTTTTCCGTTTTTTTAATGGCTAGGTAAGCGTTTTATGATTAAATACTTAATCCTATAGATCATCTCCGTGGGGGTGATGAAGGAAGAGGTAGAAAAAAATCATAATTTTTTGGGGTTAGTTTGCACTTGAAAGAAGAAGCAAAAAATATATATATATATATAGTGATAAAAAAATTTTTGTCCCCATAATAGGAGAGAAAATCGCAAAAAAAAAAAAAAAAAAAAAAAAA
>JAJOOS010007999.1:0-15976 GCA_029582725.1 Solanum chiquidenum | reverse complement strand
CTCTTAAACATTTGTGGATGACAACTAGGTTTCCAAATATGAGTTGGGCAACTTCATTGGTCCCACAATATTATCTGATATCAAAGAAGACATTGAATGTTCCAAGGTAGTATCTAGTTTTCAATTTAATTCCTTGAGTATTGCATGGAAAAACTTTATTCTTAGAGTGCTATTGTTTCTTTTGTGTGCAGGAGGAACTACTAGGTCCTGTTCTTCTTTGTATGCAGGTTTGTCCTATGTTTCTAAGGTTCCTGTTCTTTGGTGCATTTTTTGTGAATATCACTGGAACTCCTTTCACCTCTTGGTCGTTTTAAGTGCAGGCTAATAGCATAGATGAGGCCATTAACTTTATGAACCAAAGTAAGTATTTTTCCCTTACTTTATAAAATCTGTGTGTAGTTTTTTCTTTTATCTTGGTCTCATCTTTTACACCGGTTTTATGAAGAAAATATTGCTATGGAACATCTATCTGCACGGGAACATTTGGGTGTAGTGAAGGAGGATGGCCAACATTAACGTCATACTACCCTCAAAGTAATGATGGACTATCTCAGGGACTGCAAGCTTTAAGTTATCAGAGTATCTCCTCGGGGATTACAATCTCAAATGGAGATAGAGTCCATCTGCCTTTACACCCAAATGATTTCGTGATGGTGAATCTCTGGGAGAACATTCAAGGGATGATACTACCAATATTTGATGGATCTCATTGGACATTGAACTTTTAAGTTTTAACTAGCAAGTATTCATAGTTGGAACTAGAAAAATGTGAGTATTAGTTGTTGTTTTTTTTAAATAACCCAAAGTCATTTATAAGTTAGTTATCATATATATATATTCTCCTACAGTGTGACACTACCTCTCCATCTCCTATCTCATTTATCCTATTTTAATTCAATATATTCTCTATGACTTGAATTTATTTTTTTCCGTAGTGAATTTTTTTACCAATAAATAACAATACTACTCAAAACTCCAAGGGGAGATGTGCAATATCCCTAATATAAATTATCTCTTATTTTGTGATCCTGCCTTAATTTAAAGAGATATTGGCTAAATCTCTCTAAATTATTATGTCTTTACTAAGTTTCATATTTAACTATATCTTGTGTTTTTTTCGTATATCTTGAATTATATTAACCTTTCTCGTCTACATGTGTCATTTAAATTCAATACTGATTTCAAATATTATTTGAATTTATTACTTGGTTTTAATTCTAAAAATCTTCTTGTTTTTGTTTGTAAAATCTCTAGATAAAAGATCTGCATTTGAAAATGGCTTTGGCTTTCACTTCTTCAACTGCAATTCACAACTCTCGTTCTACATCTTGTTGTTATCATCTCAAAGGTACCCATTATCTTTTTATCCCATATTTTCAATTTTTATACTCTTAAAATATAAATGTCATAAAGATGCTACTGACATTCACCTTGTTACCCTGTCACCTTTATATATATGTTTTTATATTGTTACTATGAATTGCAAAGACTTATCGAAAGAAAGCAACAAGTCAAGTCTATCAACCCATGCCTAGCACGGGCACCATTTATCTAGTACTATTACTATAGTCTTCACTTAAATATATTCCTACAGTGTGACACTACCTCTCCATCTCCTATCTCATTTATCCCATTTTAATTCAATATATAAATATTTTTACCGATAAATAACAATACTACTCAAAACTCCAAGGGGCAGATATGCAAATCCCTAATTTAAATTATCTCTTATTTTATGATCCTTCCTTTAATTTAAAGAGATATTTGCTAAATCTCTCTAAATTATTATGTCTTTACTAAGTTCCATATTTGACTGTATCCTGTGTTTTTCTTAGTATATCTTAAATTATATTAACTTTTCTCGTCTACATGTCTCATTTAAATTCAATATTGATTTCAAATATTATTTAAATTTATTACTTGGTTATAATTCTAATATAGCTTTTAATTAAATAGTTAAAAGTAGATAAGAAATTATTTTGGCTTATAATAATACTTTATCATTTTCTAAAAATCCTCTTTTTTTGTTTGTAAAATCTCTAGATAAAAGATCTGCATTTGAAAAATGGCTTTGGCTTACGGTTCTTCATCTGCAATTCACAACTCTCGTTCTACATCCTATTATCATCTCAAAGGTACCCATTATCTTTTTATCCCATATTTTCAATTTATATACTTTAAAATATAAATGTGATTTACGTTATCTAAAATTAAGAGATTTATGGAAGAAGAAACAAAAAATAGGTCTTTTAATATGTTAAGATACCCGACAACTGTATGACATCTAATCTGCTAAAACGGCAAATATTATTTATTACCAAAAATATTAAGATTAAGACTTCATATCACTGACGATGATCTTCATCATCAATTGGATAATAATCTCTAAAACACTACCTTTCTTGAATATATATAATTATATATAGAGAGAGACTTAGAATTTCGAATATACCTTTTTTTTTTAACAAAAAATTTAGAAGGGCAAGTGAACAATGATGCAGTTTTCAGTTCACAGAGGTGAGGTTTCGCATACCGTTTTTGTTATTTTTCATATTAATCTTTTCTGTGAATTGATAATAATCCATGAATCTTGTTTGTTTGCTGCAGTGAGGAAAGTAAGGTCTTTGACTCCTGGGATTTTTGCTCTCGCTAATCATCACTTCTCAGTTGCTACTGAATCCTCATGGAAGCATCGAACTTCCCTAGTCAGTATTTATTTACTCCATGTTTTAGGTTAATTGATGGTTTAGTGTGATGATGCTTTATTTCTTATACTTTCTGTTCGCTGTTCAATCAATGAAACAGCTTTTAATTCTTATGAAACAGTGTTTTAATTAGGGTTAAAAAATAATTCTTGATCTTCTTTTTTATCAGAGAGTTCCAAATTTAATTGGTGGCAGCTTTGTAGATTCACAATCATCAGAATTCGTTGATGTTATAAACCCAGTAAGTTTATCTGTTAAAGTTGCAATCTTTACATGGAATGCTAATACTTGGGGAAATTTATAATTGCTTGTGTTATGATCATAGGCAACCCAAGAGGTGGTTTCTCAGATACCTTTAACCACGGATAAAGAATTCAAATCTGCGGTTTCTGCAGCCAAGGAGGCTTTTCCGTCATGGAAAAACACACCCATAACCACAAGACAACGTGTCATGCTCAAATTCCAAGAGCTTATTAGGAAGAACATGGTTTGTTTTTGTCGGATTACCGTATCTTTCTGCAGTTCTTTGCTTGTGATCTCTGTTCACTTCATTTATCCTGTGTCTGTTCTAGGATAAGCTTGCCTTCAATGTGACTACGGAGCAGGGGAAAACACTGAAAGATGCACAAGGGGATGTGTTCCGCGGTCTTGGTTAGTTCTTCACTCATTTAGGCATACGGAAACATCTTCTGTTTGATGACTGTGAGCTTGAATTTCTGTTTTTCTGTTTTGTGAAGAGGTGGTGGAGCATGCATGTGGAATGGCAACTTTGCAGATGGGTGAGTATGTGTCTAATGTATCAAATGGAATTGATACCTATAGCCTAAGGGAACCTCTGGGTGTTTGTGCCGGGATTTGTCCATTCAACTTCCCTGCAATGATTCCCTTGTGGGTAAGCATGTTCCTATTTTTTTTTCTCCTTTCATAGTTTCCATACATTTAAGTGCATTTCTTAAATTTCTTTACAGTTTGTCTCTGTTCGAACTTGGCTGTCTTATCCTTGACTTCTACCTTGCTTGAGGAATCACTTGTTTTCACATAACAACACTATGTGATCAAGAAAGCTTTTGAACTGTGATTAGAATGACACTATTGTTAGTCATCAGATGGCCAGCTTTATGGGCTGTTTTGTATCAACTACCTTTTCATGTATCATTCTCCCTTTCCCCATGCAATCTCTGTGGGGGTTTTTTGGGTGGGGACATGGAATAGGTGTTAAGCTTAAGTTTCAGAAAATATGAGCATCTTCATATAGTTTATGCGAATTTGGTGCAGATGTTTCCTGTTGCAGCTACTTGTGGCAACACCTTCATTCTTAAGCCTTCAGAGAAGGACCCAGGTAGCTGTTTCCATATTTTCAATTATTGCAGCATAAGATGTTGCAACATTTAGGGGTAGAGGTTCATGTACCAGTTGTGTAAAGCATAGTGTATATAACTTTAAAAAAAGAGCATCATTTATGCTGCCTTCTGCATTTGACTTATTTTGTTTAATCATTTGGTTTCAGGGGCTTCCATGATGTTGGCAGAGTTGGCAATGGAGGCTGGTTTGCCTGATGGTGTTCTAAATATTGTTCATGGAACCCATGTATGTCTTTTCCTATAATTGCTAGTGATATGTTTTTCAGCCCTTTTATTTTAGTCCAATAACTGTATGGATTCTATCTGGCCTTCTTATTCTATATTTTAAACAGCACCAAAGGATTGAGTAAAACTATGTAGTGAATCTCCATTTTATCTTTCTACATAGAAAAGTAAATTGATGCTTCCTGGGATGCATTTTCTTGGCCACGTCCCATCCATCCATACCCTTTTACGAACGTGGATTTATTGGAACTAGTATTAGAGATATTTATATGGGTTTGAATGGCATAATTATGGATGTTGATGATACCTCTGTCTTGCAGGATGTTGTTAATGCTATATGTGATGATGACGATATCAGAGCCATATCATTTGTTGGCTCAAATCTAGTGAGTACTGCATTGATTTCTTGACACCTTAAGCCACAATTCTTAAGTACTTTTTGGGTGGGTGAAGGAGGTGTATCTGGGTTGAGCATAACTTGTCTTCTTTATACTTTTTTCTAGTAATGATCTACCGCTACTTATATTTTCTGGTTTTGGAGGTTTTAGTTAAATCTCTACCCAGAAAGGTGTTGCCACAGTTGTGAATGTTGCTGGACCTTACAAACGAAATTGTTAGTGATTTAGAAATTTAATTGCAGATAACCATCTCGGCATTTTAAGATGGTCTGGTATGAAGCATTGACAAGTTTTCCTTGAACTTGAATGCACTATAGATAATTGGGGGGCATTTGTAGAGAACCTCATTTTGTGTAGGTACTCTACTTTTGAATACTACCTTGTATACCTTGAATTTTCCCAGCAATCCAATGAAATTATTATCTTATCAAAAGATAGGGAAAAGAAATCTAGGTTCTCCATATTTTGTCAATAAAGATTCTCTTAGTGGAATTTACATTTTCTTTTGCGCTAAAATAAATGACTAAATATTTCGGTAGTTGTCTCAATCTTAGGTTTTATGCTATATATGTGAGTGGTCAAGTCTCTCCCATTTTTCTTTGCCTCTTATAACTTTCACCTGTTTGCCATCAATAAGGTTTTGACACATCACAAAGGCAGGGTGGATGGTGAAGCATATACTAAAGTTTAATACAACAATAAATGAACTCTTGGTTTCTTTTTCAAATGAAATCGGTTGTCAATAGATTTCTGATCCATTTTGAATCAGTTTGTTCACCCTGTGGTATATTGAGCATTCCTTGTTTTACTATTACCCCTCAGGCTGGTATGCATATATATTCTAGAGCATCAGCTAAAGGAAAACGTGTTCAGGTTAGTGCAATATTACCAACTCCCCTCTCAACTGTATTTGCCAATGTGGCAAACATGTTTAACATCATTGTTAGTATTGAGGCTAAATACATATCTAACCAACTGAAAATGCCCTCAGTCCAATATGGGAGCCAAAAACCACGGTGTCGTCATGCCTGATTCAAACATAGATTCTACCATAAATGCTTTAGTGGCGGCTGGTTTCGGCGCAGCAGGGCAAAGATGCATGGCATTGAGCACGGTGATTTTTGTTGGGGACTCAAAACCTTGGTGATTACCTTATTATTACTCCACTTCACTGATATCTTTTAGTTTACTATTGACACCTTTGATGCATGACTACATTAAATCTTGCAGGGAAGAAAAACTGTTGGAACGTGCAAAAACTCTGAAGGTCAGTGCTGGAACAGAACCTGATGCAGATCTTGGTCCAGTAATTAGCAAGCAGGTGGGTACATGATTCAAGACTTGTACAAACAAGTTACTCAACGACTGCTGATTTCAAATTTCCATGTTTACGATTCTGGACTGGACTTTTTTTTATACCACAGGCAAAAGAACGAGTATGTCGATTGGTCCAAAGCGGCGTTGATAGTGGAGCCAAATTATTGCTTGACGGAAGAGATATTGTGGTATCTAGTTATATCTGCTCATCTTCTAATTTTTGTTTCTGATAGCACCTAAAATTTTCTTTTTCATATAAATGCAAACAAAGGGGTGAGTTGATCAATAATGATAAAGATGTTCTAGGAAATGATGAAACAGAGCTTAGAAGATGACTTTAAAATGTTTTAAAGTTAGAGGAATGAATATCTGAAACACAATACATTTGTCGTTTGTCGTGGATTCGGTATCCTTTTAATTTTAGTTAGGTGTTGAAAAAGATTCTTGCCAATCAAACTGAGTAGAGGAGCTTGGCAATCAAACAGAGTAATGTTTGGCAAAATTGATCCTAGGCGAATGTTATGATTTTCGAGGAGTTACAAGACGGCTGTGTGATGATGCAATTCCAGTGCCTTATATTCTGTTCAGCGGAATTGATCTTATTTCAGTTGCGCTACTTTGAATTTACTTGCATAAATATGTCCAAATTCACAAGGTAAAGCAAGTAGGAGCTATGTTGCTCGGACTCTTCAAAAATGTCAAGGGGTGCGTGTCGGATTCGCCAAAAGTAGTGTATTTTTGGAGAATCCAACACGGGTGCGGCATCGAAAGTGAAGAGTCCGTGCAACTTAGAGTAGGAGGGCATTATACCATTATGTCTCAAGAGATGATTGAGCACAGTCCCTTTTCCCTTATATAACATATGGAATAAGAAATGCTACCTATTTAGAAGAAAGAAGGTTAGCTATCAGAAAAAGAAAAGAAAAAAGGATTTACAGGAAACCATATTGACCCACCTACAAAGTCACTCTGTAACAAGTTCCAATCAGAGTGTGGTGGTCAAAATCAACAAGGAATAATAGTGTGATCATTTTTTTCTTGGGCTGGGGAGCAGGGAACTAATTGCATAATTTCTTGCATCAAATAGCTACTCATTTATAAATTGAGCTGGAAAGTTTTAATTTCTTTTACCCTGATGCCCAATAGGTCCCAGGATATGAAAAAGGCAATTTTGTTGGTCCCACAATCCTGTCTGGTGTCACTCCCGATATGGAATGTTACAAGGTAGTTGTCCTTCATTCTCCAATTTCCCTCTTGATTTTCAGATCATGGCATATTACCTACACATAATATATATGCTTTTTTACAGGAGGAGATCTTTGGCCCAGTTCTTCTTTGCATGCAGGTTGGTTGTTAACCATTCCACCATGTAGCCTCACCTATACCTATCAAGTTATATACTAAACTAGAATTGTCATTTTGATGCTCTCAGGCCAACAGCTTGGACGAGGCCATTAACATTGTTAACCAGAATAAGTAATCCCTGTGCCCTGTTCTTTTTTCTTTCCCTCCCCAGCCTCAAACTCATTTTTCTTGAAGTGTGTTAATGTCCTACACTAATATCGTTCTCTGCTTTTTCAGGTATGGTAATGGTGCTGCTATCTTTACCACATCTGGTGTAGCAGCGAGGAAGTTCCAAACAGAGATAGAGTCAGGCCAGGTATGAAATGTTGCTGCATGAACTTGGTAACATATGGAGAAAAAAAAAGAAATGGTACTAAATCCACACTTAAAATCACGACTTCATGGATGATATTCATTATGTGATATTTTGGGAATGCATGTCAAAGTTTTTCTTGTAAGACCTTATAACGGTTTATGTTCTCTCATAGAAGTGCTTGTGTGGTTAGTAATGTGTCAAAAACAAATCACTAGGAATAGAGAATTGTGGCAGACTGTTTCTGTCTAGCAGTTCCTTGTATGCATCATATGGCATCCCATTTCAGCTGTTGCCTATACCATAAAACTGTTGTTTCTGTTTCCTGATAAAATTGTTGCTTCTTGTTTCTGTATCCTCTACAAGATTGGAATCAATGTTCCTATTCCAGTTCCGTTGCCATTCTTCTCCTTTACTGGATCCAAGGCGTCCTTCGCTGGAGACCTCAATTTCTATGGTAAGGAACAATGATATACATATTCTAGTCTTTAGGGAATGGTACTTGGTTTTCATTTGATTGTTTGGGATTTCATTGTAGGCAAGGCTGGAGTTCAGTTTTACACGCAAATCAAGACAGTAACACAGCAATGGAAGGATTTGTCAGGTGGTTCTGGTGTCTCACTAGCAATGCCAACTTCTCAGAAGTAATAAAATGTGTCTTGAAGAACTTCAGAATACCCTCTTAAAAGTGCAATAAAAGAACGTTTCAATAAATTGCCCGTTTTGATCTGATACCCTGGTGTTACTTTTGTTACCAGATTTTATTTTCCCCAAGTACCCTCTGATTTTATTGGACCCTTCTGCATGGTATAGTAATGGAAGCAGTAAGATTCTCAATAATAAAACACAAGTTGATACTACAATAAAACAGAAGTGAGGAACACAAAGGGCTGAATTAAGTAAAATTTAGTTCGATAAACTGACAGTGAATACTGTTCTGACACCACAATGTTAAATGACATGACAGTAGGTAATCTTTTATACCATCAGGCTAAGTTGACCTATGGCAACTCTCATAGCAAACTTGGTTTGCTTTGGTAATATGAAAATAACCGGCTATGCCGCAGGTTCTATTACACTGATGCCATACCATCAGGTTTAGTTGACCTATAACAACAGGTTTAGGTTTAGTTGACCAAAGACAGTAGGCAACTCTCATAGCAAACTTGCTTTGCTATGGTAACTTGGGAAGTATTGAAGAAATAACCTGTTATAACAGGTTAATTATACTGATGGCATAAAATCTAGACCAAAACCAAAATAGTCTAAGATGCTCCAGAATTAGTAAAAGTCTCTTGAAGCTTTGCCAAGTGCCTCTTCCCCTTGAGATGTGCAATCATGTCAATCTCGCCAGAGACTCTCAAGTTGCAGAAAGTACACCACAACATAGCCTCAGCCCTGTGTTTTCTCCCTCGAAGATGGGATTGCAGTGTCAGCTCAGAGCGGACCGTCACTTGACATATTTCACATGTCCACCTGGTCTGGAATACAGCTAAAGAAGAAGAAGTATCTGGGAGTATTGCAACTGCTGGAATGACTGGTTTACTGATAACCTGTATAGCTGAAGTTGATATGTTCTCAATCTGCAAACCATGGGAGCATGTTAATCACCAGGCTTACCGACAACTCTTTCTTGATTTATGAACAATATACAGACGGAAGATTATTAGAATCTGATGTGAAAAATAAGTTGTCTTGTCCTCAAACAGAGGATTCAATTGTATATGAACCAGTAATATGAGTGTGAAAACACAACATACAAGAAAGTGGTTTGATTCAACTGCATTGCATTTTGCTGTGCATTCCATCTCTTGGATATCATCTCCCAAAATCTGGCCACCCTCGTTGCATTCAAGCTGTAAATAGGCATTTTGATAACTACAGGTAAACCTTCATAAAAATGGGACTAATAGACTAGAAAATAAGGCTGCAGGTAATTTGTCAGTTAATCAACAATAACAACAGTCCTACCTTGCTTGCAATTAGAGAATCATTCTCTAATGTCTCGTTGTTGATAGATACTGAATGATTCTTTAGTATTTTAAGCCATTCAGCACACAACTGAGTGATAGCATAGGGCAGTTTGAATTGTAAATATGGATGAACTAGATTTTGGTATAAATAAAACGCCCCATTCAACTGAGGTATCACCAACCAACACATGAAAACTAATCTTAAATACGACCACAGAGATACCCTGCAATAAGATAACCAAGATCAGTATAAGTGACATACTACTTTCAAAGAATATTTACAAATTACACTATCAATTTATGATACCAGCTGAGCGGAGATAAGGTTCCGTACACTTCATCCTTCTACACTATATATATTGTTGTTAAAGTATATGATACCAGTTAAAGAGTACGCCTAACTTACCACTCAAGAAATTTTGCAAAAACATTCTCGAACAGATAAATAAGAGAAAAGATTATCCAATATGTGGCAACTTTCCTCTTGTCATACACACAGCCAGCCTCTATCGCTCGTATAGTCACAAATCTGCAGTAGTAACAAGAATTATTATTTTTTTGATAAAATTACCAAAAAGAGGCCATATCTAACTTTACTCTTTAATTTCTTTGTTGGATTAAATCAGTAGAATAAATAATATGTAAAACAAACAATTTGGGGTAATGACAAGTTGCCTGACTTACAAAGGATATCCTAGAGCAAGCATTGGCCTGCAAGAAACAATAAGAAAAATAAAATAAAGTAAAGACTTTGAATATATCCAGTCAAAATTACATGCAAAATAATGTAGTACTATATATAACAATATACCCTATCTAAGTATTTTAACTTGTTTTCTTTGCTATTGTATTTGTTTTACATGCTTGATTTACAATTCTGAACCAACAATAATGATGAAAAAAATAGAATGAATGAATTACCAAGCAAGAAGATTAATGCACGCGATAGTAATACTGAGAAGATCCATTTTGAGTAAACTTTTTTATTTTTCTCTTTAGTTCTCTTGTGAAGTTTATTTAAATTATGTGATCAGTCCCATTTTATACGATTTTTGAAGAATATGAAAGGACTGAAAATAGAATTGCATTTGCTTTTTTTTACATTTGTCTTCTAATTAGTGGGAAATGGAAAGCCAAAGTAATGATACTGGGAACCTAAAAATTTATTCATTCTATGCTCCCATTTACTCTTACATTTTCTTTTTCAAAAATAATTAAATTTCTCAAATCTCAGATGTTCTGTTACACTCGGTCAGTCCATATTAAGTAAATTGTTGGATATGGCACGTCCTTAAGAGAGAAAAAATAAAGAACATAAATTATAGGCTACTTTCCAGTTTCCAGTATCCTTTGAATTATTCTCATAGAAAATGTAACATAGTAAAGAACCTCAATAAATGAAGCGTAAATATGTATTTTTAAAAATTCAAACAATTATTTGAACAATTCACTTATTTTGGACTATAAAAAAACTCTCTAACAATTCTGGATCTGTTGATACATCAAATGGAAAAATTAGTGCAAATCGAAATGTATTGAGAGGTGTTGGGGGACAATTTAGGGCCCAACTACAAAAAAAACATGGTCAAATTACAGAAATCACGTAATTTTAAGGCAAAATTACAATTTATCCCTTAAAAGTTTATAATTATAGAAATCTCTCAAAACGGATACAATAATATAAGCGTTGATACATTAATCTGATGCGCGAGATACATTAATTGTTAAGTAAGATACATTACATTTTATACATGATACACTAATCTGATGCGCGATACAATAATATAAGTGCACAAGATACAATAATATAAGCGCTGATATATTAAATCTGATGCACGAGATACACTAATTTGATGCGCGAAAATGAAGGATTTTGGAAATTTATAAAACTTATAGGGGATAATGGTAATAAGTAAATTAAAAGGTGGGATTTCTGTAATTTTTCCAAAAAACATGCAGTCCATGTGCATCAAACTGGGCCGGCCCACGCCCATCCCATGACCCAAGTTTACATCTATTGCAAGTTAAAGTTACGAGCCCTTTCTCAGTTTCCATTTACTGATCAATATTTCCTGTTATAATTTTTTTTTAATTACATTATAAATTTGTACTGTTGAAAAAACATAATGATAAAGTGAACTATGCTTTTTTAAATTTAAAAGGTATGCATAGTAATTTTTTTAATCTTGATTTTCTTCCAACTTTTGTGTAATCTTGATCGATTCTCAAAATTTGGGGTCGTAGTATATAATAGTGCATATCTTTTACGTTCCATCTTACTTTAGATGTATGGTTTATTTTTTAAATTTTCCACACGGTGTTTGATATTTATTACAGGATTCATTCATGCATTGTAGGATCCATTTCTGGTGTTGACGCTCCAATTGGATTTTTTCCATTACCAAGACTTGAATCTAAGATCTTTGTTAAGAATGGAAGAATCTCAATCATCTCACCACAACCCATATTATAATTGCCAATTTTTCAAAGCTTTAGATGAAAATAGTAAGAGGGGGACTTACTACCAAACAACTAAGATTTTGCTCTAGAAAATAAAATGAATTACGAATAAAATGATAGTCAAATTTCATTAATTGAACGGACAAAATAAACTTAGTACAATCAACTTATGATCAAGAGAATCATATTTCACATCATATTTTGTTGTGGTATAATATTGACAAATTGTGCTAACGTTCAAAGTAACTTCTTCTTTCATGTAATAATATAAAATTCATATTACGCCCATTTTCTTACGGCATTTTTGCAGGCAAATTCTAAAATATAGCTTCCATCTCCCACCTATGCATTAGTGGTTTTTGCACATATATTTTTCTTTTTAACACTAATAAAGGTTTCTTTTTCCACCAAGAAAATTTGAGCTATAAAGTATATTTATTTTTTTCACTCATTTTCTATCAAATCAATTCACATGAAAAATGGCCTGATAGGAAACAAATTCTCACTAAAAGTGGAAAGCTTTTTAATTTTTATAACTGATTCAATTAAAATATTTATGAAAACAGTCACTCGTGAAAAAATATACAGTGATTTTCTAGCCGTGTAATAACTTAAAATGCATGCATATGATGATCGCTATCATCTATTCATCTTCATCACGTATGTATGTATTGTGTACATGTCATTCCATTACTTTAATATAAGTAATAATTAAAAATAAGATATCATTGTATAAGAAAGCTTAACCCCTGCAGGCACATTTGGGGTCAAGTGCTTCTTTGTCTTGTCAATTGTCATCATTAAACAAAGGCTAAATTATTTTAATTATTTTGCTGTTATAATATTAGTAACTAAAACAACTTAACCTGAATATATTTTCTCTTCTTCTTCTTTTTAATAAATATATATAACTTCCGTGGAGAATTAATGATATCTCTTTCTTTTTAAAAAAAAATAAAAATGGAACACACGTCACATGCATTAGTGGAAGTAAGGGGGGCAAACACCACTTGATTTGCTTCTCATTCCATGTTACCTTGTCTACCAAGAAAAGAGGTTCAAAGCTTTTTTCCCCATGTAAAATAGCTCTTTTACTTTATATCAATTTGATTTTATACGAAATTTAAAAAGAAGAAAAGATTTTTAAAAATTTACGATCTAAAATAAATTATAGATACTTATATGGTTATAAAATTATATCATTATCGATAAAATAAATACTTTAACGTTAAATTGTTATTAAATATAAAAATATATCATTCTTTTTTAAACTAAAAAAAAAAGTGATATATATTGTGTTCCATGCATTGTTTGAGAAAAAGAAGAAGCAATTCAAAAGTTGACATACGTATATATGATGTTAAATCAATTCAATTCCGCTTAAGCAACCTACAAAAGACTCCTCCATTCCATGGTCAAAAGTTATCAAAAAGTAGATTTCCATCAAGATTTTTTTTTTAAAAAAAAGTGTTTGATATTCGTATTGAAATTAGACTATTCTAAATTCACGTAAAGTAAGACCCAATTTGGGGAAGCACTCCCTGTACTGAAAGCGATTTTCTTTATGGTAAAAATTTATTCTCACCTAATCATATTAATTTATTTTAATTAGCTAGGTGATAAATGATAGTAGTAAATTAATCACCACTTTCCACAAACTGAAGCAATTGATGTTTACGTAGAAATTTACATGTAATTATTTAATAAATTACTTGATTTTTTTTTATATCAACGGTACATAACGCTCTATTTTATTCTTCCATTAATTTTCCTGTTGCTTGTTTGACTCTGATCACTTTTCAATTTCTACTTATTTATCAAATTTGTCTCAGTTGTCTACGTTCAATTAGTCCTCCTCCTTTTGTGCAAGAGACATTTGCTTATAAGAAAATTTTCAATATAAACATGATTATTTACTAATTGTACTAATTAATTATCACAATTAAACGAAAAAATGCATAGCCTAAGGAATACGATGACCTTTTGAACCGTGTGGCGTGTTATCACCTCCCGTAGATTATGGAGATTCAACATTTTATATTAATCTCTAGCATTAATCATTTTTATAATTAACAGTTACTGTTTGAGGTAAATTACCAATACTCATTTCATCGGCACAAATAGAGATTTAGAGTTCTAAAATATTATTAAAACTAGTTTAGTGAAATTAGTATTTTAATGGAAAAAAATTGTGTCAAATAAATACGAGTCAAGTAAAATGAAACGAAGAGAGCAATAGCGTGCTATGTACTGATATAGGTCAAAATAAAACAGCTATGAGTGACTTATCAAATTGTCTCGACAGTTTGGCAGACTTTTACCAACGCAAAATCACTAGTTGTATTTTATTTATGTTCTAAATGTCTATTAGAAACTAAGAAGCTGGTTCCACGTATAGAAATTTTTATTGGTAAATATAATTAAAGCACAATACTTGAGAATTTTCTGTGATTATTGTACGCGTGATTTGCATTGAAGAATAATTCGTATTTAATTATCTACTTTATTTAATTAATTATACCGCACAAATTCCTTGTTCCTTCTAAGTACTACCTTATTAGACCTTAGATTACGTTAGAATTGATCTTTCTTAATAAAAAATAAAACTATAGAAAGAATCTTCCTTCCTCAATCAACAAAACTCTAAAATAATAATATTAAAAGAAATCTTTGTGTGCAAAATAATGCTTAATTCGGTGGCCATGCAACATAACTTGACTGCCATTTTTCAATGGGTTTAGGGAAGATGGTGTGTATGCACTCTTCTCCTATTTTGTGCAAGTAGAGAGAATGTTTTGTGTAGATTCTTGACGCAAAGAACATTAACAACAATAAATAATTTCATATTTAAATAAAAAAGAAACATCAATTAATAATAAAATCAAAAAATAAAATAGTCGGATAATAAGAAGAAAAAGAAATTAGACAATGCTCGACTTTTAACTAGCCTTTTACTTTAATAAAGACGAAAATATTTATTTTTATCTCTTATTTTACCCTTAATATGAAATATTCTTGAAATAAGATTGGTTTATAAGTGTTGTTCTTAAATAACATGCAATTAATTGAAGAGAAATAAGGGTAAAATTGTAAATAAATAAACATATTTTCGAATTTCTTATTAGCGTGTAAAAAAAAATGTTACAAAGTGAGACGAAAGAAATATATAAATATTCTCCATCTACCCAAGACTTGATAAGTAGAGTTAATATATGTGTACAATTGAATTGTCGCATAGAAAAGTGTTCCACAAAAAAATTAATCGAAACACATACAAATTGAACCGTACACACAGACCACCGTTATAGAAACAATAGCTCTATTATTTAAAAGAACAGGTTTTATTATGTAACTCATGAATCATGATTCATTAATCGTTTAATTCAACAACAAAAAGTAAGAGCACGTTAATGGCAGTCTAACACTATTTTATATATCATTTGATGTTACGTTTAATAATTAGGGGTTGATTTTGATATTTAGCTAAATTAATATTGTCCGTAAACTTAATTTGATTAAGTTTACTCTTTCACTGTCGGTGTTGGTTAATTACGTTGTATTTTTTTTTTCTTCCTGTTTTATTCTTTTCTTTTTTTTTGTTTGTTTTATTATTTTTTCGTCCCATATTATTTGTTAGCATGTCGCATTATACGATTTTAAAGAAATAATAAATAAATTGTAATATTGTTTACTAATTTACTCTTTTCAATATATTAAAATATATTGTTTTAATTTTGAAAACAATTATGAATTAACTTTAAGGGGATAACAGGAAAAAGTTTTTCCCCAAAAAACAAACAAACTACACTATCATGTCACATTTTTTTGTAACATATAATTTATCTTACTGTCGATATTGCAAATGTCAATATTTTTATGA
>JAJOOS010007998.1:0-17896 GCA_029582725.1 Solanum chiquidenum | reverse complement strand
TTTCATTATTGAATGCAATGAATGACTATGTGGCTTGTATAAGACCCCTTCAGGGTCGAATACGCCATGTTACGACTAGGGGGTACTCTCGGGTCGTGACAGTTTCCTTCTCCTCCTACCCTTGAAGTAGCTCATCTAGATGCAACTCTATCTGGTGGAGCAACTAAAGAAGACTGGGCCCTATTGCCCCCATTACCATTATTCTGTCTGCTCTTAGGATAATCTCTCATAAAATGACTATTCTGGCCATACTTGAAGCAACTAGTGGAGCCATCATGACACACCCCTGAGTGGCTCCCACTACACTTAGCACATGCAGGAGTCTTAGTACCCCCTTGTGCCTTACTACCTTGCGAATGCGCAAGTCTAGCTCTGAAGTTTTGAGAATTTTGACTACTGTACTCACATTTGTTCCTTGGTGCAGGTGCACTAGCAGATGATGGAGTAGGTCCTCTCTGCTTATGTTGGAAAGAAGACCGGTTCACATTACTCTTTTGTTGTCCGGATTCATTCCCTTATGTCTTAGCCCTCTTATTCTTAAACTCTTCTCTATTCCTCAACTTGTCCTCCTTAACTTGTTGCACATGGATCATCTGCCTTGCTATGTCCATGTCACCTACTAGCATGGCTGCCTTACTTTCCTTACTTGACAGACGAGTCAACCCAACTACGAATAAACTCATCATGCTCCTCATGTCAACAACCATATTTTTGCTTCTCTTAGTTCACGAGGAAAGAATTGCCTCATGAAGGCCCTCTCGATAATAGGCCAGCTCAAAATCGATTACGCGTAAGCACGAGTTAGAAAAAGACTTTTATAACGATACATTTTATCGCACGAAGTGAGTACGAAAGAAGTGAAGGAATTCCTAAATGTTGTAGCCTCCTAATTATAGATATGGTGTGCTTCACGCCGATAACTAGGACTCTACAGACATAACTTCATAGACTCCCTAGGACTTTTGAACTCTGTGCTCTGATACCAAGTTTGTCACTCCCCGAGCCTACACCACGGACGTGGCTGGCACTCGAGAACCATTGCTGGCCCCAAGCGAACCCTTGGCCTGACTTACTTACTCAATGGAAGACTTTAAACATTACGAAAAGAACTCAAATGCAAGATAACTCAATTGTCTCAAACTTAACTCATAATGTTTTAGAAATAAACATTTAACTTAGCCAAAGTGGCAACTCAAATCTGAACATAAGCCAATAACAAAGTAAAGACAAATGAACTAACTAACTGTCTATCTATGAAACCTCTAATAACTGAGATGGATGTCGGGACAAGACCCACAACATCCTAATGAACTAAATACTGAAAGCAATAAAAGGGATCCTCCGGAAAGCAAGAAGGCTCACCATTAGACTCTGAGTGCTCAACCTGATCAACGAGGCGCTGAATGTTGATCCTAGTTACCTGTGTCTACATCATAATAAGATGCAAGCCAACTGTCATCAGTACATTGAATGTACAAGTATGCGAGTTGGAATATTAAACATAACTTAAGCTTGAAAAGAATCTAAAAGAAACACTTACCTTGGCTTTACTCAACTCCTGAATAACTTAACTCAATATAAAGCAACACAACACATGCAATAAATAGAAAACTTTTAAAACAGTAGAAAACACCTTAGTTAGTTAAAGAAAATGCAATAACAAACTTAACTTTACTCATATAATAAAGCAATATAGTTTCTATGGGAGTTTCTCTAACCGCCAACCACCACTATGAGCCTAAGTGGTGATACAACGTCTTGCCCACGCTGCCAGAACTGTCCTATACTTTGCCGTCATATAGAACACCATAACTAAGTGGATCCACTAGTCTATGCTAAAAGCATCTTAAAGAGTCATCTAAAAAGTATGATCCTTTACTACCCATGATGGTTACATGGTTTATGGTGACGTGAGTTATCTGAACTCAAGCTCGTCCCCATATCAGTGCTCAATGCTACTCCCAAAATATACTTAGCTCATATGTTTGTAAAAACAAAACTCTTTCTTTGGTTTGAGATAATTACTCAAAAACTTAGCTTAAAAGCTCTCTTGGAAATCTCAGTTTCCTTTCTTGCTCAAATGTGAAAACATTTTAACTCTTGGAAATACATAGTTCCCGAATAATCTTTGAAGAATGAACTTTACTCTTACTCTTTACTGAAAACTAGCTCAAATGTTCTTTTGGGAATCTCAGTTTCCTTTCTTGTTTAAATGTGAAAACACTTACTCTTGGGAATACATAGTCCCGATATATTCTTTTGAAGAAATGCACTTCAAACTTTACTCTTTACTCAACTCAAAACTCAAGTCTTAAAACAAAGTTAAAACATTTGTAATAGACTTTTGGAAAACTTTATGAACTTCTCTTAACTTGACTCTTAACTTCTCTTGACTTGACTCTTAACTTTCCTTGAATTGAATTATGGATTCAAGGATTATGATTTGTGATAGGAAAGATCTCATGATGTTTAGGAATGATTTTAGATAGCTAAACATGAGAAAAGATAAAAAAATCACTGTCTGAGGATGGGTCCGCGACGCGGAGGTATATTTAAATTTAGATCGCGAAAATACTTTTTGAGGCAGAGAGGTTTGTGTCCTCGCCATGACGCGAAGGGAAAAATTACATTTCTGAGGAACTGGTCCGCGATGCGGACTTGGTACCTAGTTTCTCCCCGACTTGTTCCTTCTTCGTTTTCTAATCCCAATTCGCCTAAACTCAGTTCTTTTTCTCAAATTCCCTTTAGATTCAGATACCCAGTATGTTTACACAAGAATCTAACTCAAACAACTCAAGGAAACAACATTTTAACCTTAAGAAACTCCTCAATCTCAACCTAACTCAAGAACGAAGGCCAATTTCAAGAACACCATTCAATATTCATCAGCTTTCAACTTTCTAGAATAGACTTTGCTGAATAAACATGCTTGGCGCATGGGTGAACGAACCCAACACTATGAAAGACTCATATACCTCTTTAGGGATCAACCCTTGTCGAAATCCACAAGCTAAACCTTCAAGAACGACGAACTTTGCTCTTTCTCCTCGCGTTCTTTCTCCAAAAACCTAGCGTAAATTTCCAATTGTCTAAACTGAACCAATTCAGTTTAGACCCCAATTTAATTGCTAAAAATGAATTAACTTAATTGGGTGGTGAAAAGACCATTATGCCCTTCTAAAATCCGGATTGGACTTTCTTTATTTGAATAGTCCAACTTCCAATGGGCATAACTCACTCATACGAACTCAAAATCGCGCAAACTCAGCGGCGTTGGAAAGATTATTCCAAGAGATTTTCTATGATATCTGGAAACACACCTAACTCATCCTGAGCTAAGAGTTATGGTCGTTTGAAGTTGACCAAAACTCAAACTTAACTTAACTAAACCAATTTTCCAATTTTTTATTATTTTCAAAAATCACTCTTTCTAATTCTAACTCTTTCTAGTTCTTTCAATTTGCGAGATGTTACACAATCCCAACATCTCCATCTCATCTTAAATCTTAGTATTTTTTAGAAAAACTCATCAAACGAGCCGGCGATGAAGAAGAAATAATCACCAGAAACTCACTGACAAATTTGAAAACTTATTTTGAGATTCGAAGCTCTCTAACAATGGTTGTCCATGGATTTGTATTTCCTCTTTATTTGTTAATATTTTTCTTTAACTCAAATCAATTGATCTAGATGTTTTCAAACTCAAGAACTCAACAATGGGATTCCCATAAAAGATTCAATTTAGTCACTACAAATTAGTAATAAAACTGAAAATTTTCAGATTTGGATTCAAACCCAGCAACCCATATTTTTTTTTTGATTTTGACAGCTTTGTAGGTCAATGGAGTTTTCTAATTTTTGGCTTAAATTTTCACACGTAATTTGAAATCAATTAACAAGTAATGTGTAGATTCAATACGCCAAACCCAATCACATTCACAAACTTCCCAGATTTGCACAAATTCGATGAACTCAACACTGAACAATAGGTTTTTTCTTTTTCAAATTTTAAGAAATTAATAATGCCAAGAAAATAATTGAAGGATTTAAGGTAAGTATTATAGAAATCTATAGTTTGAAGGATCAGTTTGTGTATACTTATCGATTAAAGGTAAAATAGAATAATGATGAAAGAAGGATCTAATTTTTTTAATTATATATACCCGACAACTGGCAGTGCATGTCCACCACTTCAGGTTATGAATGTGGGTGTCTAGTTTTAGGGTGATGTTTGTATCGTTTTAAAGTAGTTCGAGGGGGATAATATAACCCCCGTAAAGTATAAATGTGTAGTTGAGAATCAGATAATAGGTTGGAGGGTTATTTGGCTATTTTCTCAACTATAAATGAGCCATACATAGATTGGGCGGACCAATAATAGAACTTGGTTTCTTACATTACTACCCGTGTATTACTTCATAGCAACAATGTATTCCATACTTAGAGATGGATTATTGGTCTTTCTTTGGCTACTAAATCCATAAATAAACCATACACATGTTGAACAAATCAATAATAGAACTTGATTTCTTACATTACCCAACACAAATAAAAAACACCCAACCCCTCTTCTACTCAATCATAAAATAAGTTCTGATCGGATATAAATAAAAGAAGAAATGCGTTTTTTTAGTTGGGTAGGGTCTGAATAGCCAATCCTCCAGGGGGTAAAAAGAAGGGAAAATGGTTTGAAAAATACTCCTACTTTGGCCGAAATTGCTGTTACGATATCAAACTTTATGGAGGACCTTTTACCCATGCACTATTTAATAGTGTATTTAAAAGGTATATATGTGTGCCCACATTATTATTTATAATTATGCAATATTTATGATGTCCACGTGGACATATATATACCTTTAAAATACACTATTAAATAGTGTAGGGGGTAAAATGTTCTTTCCAAAGTTTGGTATCGTTACCGCAATTTCGATCAAAGTTCGAATATATTTCAGACCCTTTTCCCTAAAAAGAACATGTGAGATAATTTTTAAAAGCATGTGATATTTTTGAAATTAAAAAAATAAGTTTTAATTATTTTAAATATAAAGAGTATATATGTATCATTTGGTAAATAACAAGAAAGTATATATGTACCACTATTAAATGATAAGCATATAACATTATTTTTAACAAAGATATATACCTCTAAATAAAGCTGAAGGTTATATTTGATCATTTTTTCCCCTAAGATAAACGACAAAAGATACAGTGAGCATTCCATCCGTAAGGCTAATACTTAACGAGACCCAATTAACCAATCAAATTTCTCCCCACACCTATCTCTCTTGTGACGAGGCATCTCTTCTACCATATAATATAATTTCCTTCTACTTCTTATATTTATAAAATAACATACAAATAATGATTCCTATTTTTCTCCGCCATTAACTTCCGATTCTCCTTCACAAGCTCCATAAATTCTCTCAAAGCTATGGCAACTCAGTTCTACAATCTTCTATAACTCAGTTTCTATATCTGCTACTACGACGAAAATGGCGAGTATTTCAGCTACACTTTCAACTGCAACTTTACCGGAACTCAAATTTCTATCTCCGATTTCGACTTCCAGAAGTTTCCGTTTACGTATACCTCAGCGGAGTAGAATTAAGGCGTCGGCGGGGAAGAGAGAAGAGAACGTGGTGTTGGAGGAGAGAGATGCGGAATTGTTGAGGAAAGTGAATGGGGGTGTGAATGGGAATGGGAGTGTGAAGAGGAGTGCTGATTTGAATGGTGCGTTGTTGGTGGATAAGTATAGTAATGGAAGTGTAGGTCTGATTGAGAGTGAAAATGAGAGTTTGATGAAGTATGTGAATGGGAATGGTGTAGTGGGGAAGAGTGCGGAGAAGGTTGTGGAGGTGAAGGCGGAAGAAGTGGTTGAGAAGAGGAATAAGAAGAGTATTGATGAGATTGGACAAGAGGAAGCTTGGTTTAAGAAGAATAAGGAAGTTAAGGTATATGTGTTAACTTTGTATTTGCTATTGTTTTAGCTTTTCGTTTTTTTACATATTTAAATGTCTTGTTTTAGTTGTGTTTATGTGAATGATGTTGATAGCTGCATAGAAATTTGCTACTCGAGTACGAACCACAACATTTTGAGGTTAAGGCATCTTACATTTTAAAAAAAAGAAGACATTTTTGACCCTTCGGGGTGGCCCAGTGGTTTGGTCTTGGGACTTCCATGTTGGAGGTCTCAAGTTCGAAACCCCTTGCCAGCGAAAGCAAGGGGTTTGCCTTCTGGGTTGAGCGCGTCGCACCGGGCTTGCCTAGTGCGGGTTACCTCTCCTATGTGATTTGCGAGCTATTGCATAGGAGCGGCCGAGCGGGGGTTTTACCTTGTCATAAAAAAAAGAATAAGACATTTTGAGGTTGATTGATACTGATTGGTTGCGAATGATCAAGTGTGGAGGGGTGTTTGTGCCATTATATATATATATATATATCACTAAATCTGATTATTCTATAAAGTTTCTACTTTTAGAATCTACTGTTTATTTTAAGTGCATTGTTATATTAATTCCAAATTGATTTTTGGGTGACTAGCCTTGATATTTACTATAACAAGGATGAGTTGTATGTTTAGTGAATATTTTTTGTTCGAAAGGAGTCAATGAAAGTTAGCTAAATCTAGTGGACCCTCATTCCTTTCTTTTACACAATGAGGTTCAGTTAAATTGGTGTCATATTTGATGAATACAGCAGCAACTGCAGATCAATCTCAAAATTGTTCCTTTTCTTGATGAAGTTCGAGCCTGATGAACTTTATGTTCTCTATTTGTCTAATCTTCTTAAGATGAGAATTATCAACACATGACCAAAAATGTTATTACTGGCCTTTTTGATGAAAAAAATGAAGTTCTCTTATTAGAGGTGCAAGATGAAGGCCATCCTGGCCGAACGAGTTTGTGAGTTGGCAAGTTATTGGATTGGTTATATTAAAACTAAGACTAACCAGGTCACTATATCAACCTCATATCTACTCAATTGCTGTAGTGGGAAATGTAACAGAACTCGATGCATGAGGGGGGATTCATAACTGGACCAGAAAGGGTTTGGAGACTCAGGTTTACACAATGACTGTTAGAACCGTTTGTCGCAGGCAAAGAAACTAAATGATAACTAAGGATTTCAAATGCTTATATAAAATATTGCAATTTAGCCTCTGTGCTTTAAGGGTTCTCGCGATCTCTGGTTCATTTCTGGATGGAAGCCAGATTATGACGTTACTGAATGGTTTTTGCAGGTCTCTGTACCGCCTGGAGGCCGTTGGAACAGATTCAAAACATATTCAACAATTCAAAGGACTTTAGAGATATGGGGATCTGTCTTCACTTTCTTATTCAAGGCTTGGTTGAATAATCAGAAGTTCTCCTATCAAGGTTGGTCAATGACATAACCCAATTTTTTAATAAGAATTGAGAAGATAATTGCCGTGATGTGTCGTTCCTAGCAAAATGCTGTTATTCTCTTTTTTTAATATGTCACAATGATTTTTTTATATTGACCCCCCCCCCCCCCAAAAGGTCTGCTTTTTGGCACCTGTTTCAATTAGAAACATTAAGGAATGAGGCCTAATTCTACTTTAAAAAAATAAAAGCCTATTCAAAATTCACTTAAACTGATCTACATGAATAGCTTTCACTTTTTTAGTTTCTTCACTGAATTTTCCCTACATTGAAGATATTAGGATCCACGAACTGATGGAAAGAAAATATTTTACTCTTCCAAAAGGTTAAGCTATTTATGCCGTTCTCGTTGGTTGTGCTATTCCAACGGACATTTCAGGACACCAATTTCCTATCAAATCCGAACTATCCCTTTTCATTTAGTGATATTCCTTCTTTATATTGATGACACTGAACTATGCAATTGTGAAAATGATTACCATGAATCCTAAAGAATCTATTTTCCATCATTCCCTCCCTTTATACTTTGTTGTGACCTATTTTCCCCAGATTTTACAACAATAACCTATCTATAATTGTTGATAACAAAGCAGTGACCAATACACCGGCAACTCCCATCATATGAAACGAGTACTGAGGAGGCAGGTTAGCCAAAAGATGGTTAATTCTTGTTGCACCTTCAGAAATTCATCATTTGCCACCCCAATCTGTTATGCTCAGTGATAATACAAAAAAATACTCCTTACTGTAACTAATACGAGGAGCTGCTTCATGCAGGTGGAATGACTGAAGCAAAAAAAACTGAGCGGAGAAAGGTCCTTGCTAAGTGGTTAAAAGAAACTATTTTGAGATTGGGTCCAACTTTTATCAAGATTGGCCAGCAATTCTCAACAAGAGTGGATATTCTTGCTCAGGAGTACGTTGATCAGTTGTCTGAGCTTCAGGTTGGTGATGTCCTGATTAAGTTACTGTATGTTTGATCTTCTATTACACACATTCACCAAAATTTGGTACCTTCTCAGCATCCTTTAAGTTTGAAGATTGAGGCATAGTGGTCGTTGTTATTTAAGCTTGAAGACATCTTTTGCTCAGTTTAAGTAGCTGGGGATCTTGGCTCATCATCTGAAATTGCTATCAAAGTGAACAGTCGGGTCATATATATAGCTTCCTATTAACTTTTGCCAATCCAATTATTGTTTATCTTTCTGTTGTTTAGTATTTTCTTGAGACGATGTATAATATCTCAAGCTGGGCACTATTCATATCTGTTTTTCCTCTGAGATTTTCCAATATCTCGAGTAACAGACACGAGCAATGCGTGGAGCTTGAAAGATTATTTTAGCAACAAAGATTACCTGTGTACAAGAAACCTGACTCACATATACATGGCATTAGCTTACAGAATGCAATAAAGAGGACGACTGAGCATGTTGTTGGAGTAGATGATTCTTACACAATCGATGACTATGTAATACTTGAGATGATATCAACATATAAGTAAATGAATTATGCAGTTGAGATCCATAGTCCCTGAGATGGGATATACTAACTTCAAAGCATTTTATATTCTGAAAGCATACTAAAGTAACTTCTAAAGTTAGCCTATATAATTGGCAACACATGCTATGCAGTAAATTGATTTTCACCTAGGATGAAGCATGCCTGGCTGCTTTTTTATTCTTTTTGCTGTGTACTTTCCCTTCATACCCTCTCGTGATTTCCGTTATGGGTTTTCTGTCATTTCCTGGTGCTATGCAGCATGTTTTTTTTCTCTTCGTTTTCTTTGAAATAATTAATTTTACAGGGCATTGTTTATTTACAAGACTAATTTTTCTCTGCTTAGGACCAAGTTCCTCCTTTCCCATCCGAAACTGCTGTATCAATAGTTGAAGAAGAACTTGGCGGCTCATTGGATAATATATTTGAAAGATTTGACCGTGAACCAATAGCTGCTGCAAGTCTTGGTAATATTCACTTAATTCTGATTGTGTCACAGAGATCAGTCCTTCATTCAGCAAATAAATTCTGCAACTACCAGTGATTGTTCTATGTACTCAACAAGCTTTACCAGAATGAAATATAAGAACACTGATATATTATAATGCAGGTCAGGTGCATCGTGCAAGACTAAATGGGGAGGAAGTAGTTGTCAAAGTACAAAGGCCCGGTCTTAAGGATCTTTTTGATATTGATCTTAAAAACCTGAGGGTCAGTTTTAGATGAAGTATCTTTTACATTTAACTCTTGAGTTCTTTTGTGTTATCGTTTGGATATGATATAAAGTAAAATCAGATCTTCATTGACTGCATAGAGAAAGCCCCTCTTTGCTGTTTTTTCTTCTTAGATCTTCCGATCTATCTTCCAGACTTTTGCCAGAATAAGTCTCACTTCAAGTAATTTATCCGTATGCTTGGTGCTATGACCTAGTTTTCATGATGAATGACACTTCTCCAGGATGTTGTGCACTAAACATTCGTACGAGAAGTGACTTTATAGCACTGATATGATCACTTTTACTTCTAATTTTCAAAAGATAGGTTGTTCATTATCATATATATCTTTTTCATGTGACATATTTCTTGCAGGTGATAGCTGAATATCTGCAGAAAATAGATCCTAAATCAGACGGTGCGAAAAGAGATTGGGTTGCAATCTATGATGAATGTGCAATTGTCTTGTATCAGGTATATTTTTAGTAAATCATTTATTTTAATATTGCCAATTGAGCATCATCATTTCATCAATTTTTTTTTAAAAGACTTCAGGATTCTTTCCTCAGTCTGACTTATCTTTGTTTCTTTTTGCATTAAGTTTATTGTTGATTTACTGTTCCCTATTTGAGGTGGACTTGGTGTCTAATTGATTTGCCCAGTTGGCTTGTACAAGTTTCATTCCAAAGACATATATCTAGTGGTGAGGTCTGAACCCATATAGGTTTTCGTGGAAGAAATTTTTCTGGTTGACAGACAATCGTAGAAACATGAGCTTGTGATATAGCTACACCTAATTCCAGATTGGTCAATGCAAGAACTATAAATAAAGGACCAAGGTTCAGAGTCTTAATTAGTTATGAATAAGCATATTCAGTGTTCAAGGAATTCAAATATATTGATCTTTAACAGGAACGGTATTGAACTGTTAAGAAAATGTAATGGCATGTCATGTGAGAAGGAGAAGAGATTCATTCAAAAGTTCACATTGTATTATGGTTTGATATGAAATAAAAATACGCTATCTTATCTCGTTAGTAGGTTCTCTTTGCACTTATTTAGGATACTTCAAAATACAATTACCAGTTTTAGAAAAAATAAAATAATAGAATACTTCCATTTACCATTACTCAAGAGTTCAAGACTTAGAGCCTGTTTGGATTGACTTATTTTAAGTGCTTTAAGACAAAATAGCTTTTAAGCACTTTGTATTGTTTGGATAAAATAAAAAAGGTGTTTTTAAACACATAAGCCAAAAAACTCAAAAATAAGCCAAAAATCATAAGTTGAATTTCTAACTTATGGCTTTTGACTTATAAGCCAAAAGCTATATGCCCATCCAAACAGGCTCTTCAACAATGACAACTGGTCACCTGCGAACTGTGTTTTTGATGGCTTTGTATTAACTAGCTTTCATGAATTGAAGTAGTTTATAAGTTACTCTAGTGATTGCCTGACCTGCATTCTGGTCCTATTATTTTATTTTGTATCTAATTTAGTAGTCGAATGCTGCTGAATCTTTTTAGGATCAGTGTTGCTATCCTCCTTGATTTGCATCTTTCAAGCTGTAAGTTTGTCTAATAAGAGATGTTATTTATGAGTTTTGCAGGAGATTGATTACACGAAGGAAGCTGCCAATGCGGAACTGTTTGCAAGTAACTTCAAAAACTTGGATTATGTGAAAGTCCCATCGATATACTGGGAATATACCACGCCACAGGTTCAACATAACCAGTGATAATGATGGTTTAACTGATTAACATTGGATTCTCTCCACAATTCATTTTACTTGAACGATATTTTTCACTCCTTTCAGGTTTTGACAATGGAGTATGTACCAGGCATTAAAATAAACAGGATAGAAGCCTTAGATCAATTGGGCGTTGATAGGAAAAGGTGAGCTGAAAGTTATGCCATTCAATTTGTTGAATTATGAAATTTACATATATCCTTCACTTTCATTCATGTACTGGTGTTGTAATCATGTCTGAGAGACATGTTACTTCACAGGAATCCTTAATAAGTACTCAGATGGCCTGCTAAAATTCAATGTGTTCTGTCAATTCATTCTCGTGTCTGATAGTAACTCAGGTACTGCGTAATAATAACAGGACCGGAAATGATATTCCTTTGGACTTCTCTTAATTGTTTATCAGGTTAGGGAGGTATGCGGTTGAATCCTATCTGGAGCAAATTCTGTCTCATGGTTTCTTCCATGCTGATCCAGTAAGATTTCTCACCGACATTCACAGTTATTCTGCTCTACTTTGATTCACAGTGCACTTTGTAACCAAATAGCAACATATAATAGATCTGTCAGCTTGAGGTTTAACATATTCAATAAATGAGCATAAGAATTTTCCACTTCCTTTGTTTCCCTTTTTCGCATCCTCATAGTTTACCCGTCTGCATCAGCATGTTTGCTTTCCTTCTAACCATTCAACTCCCAAGCAATATAAACTGTAACAGAATCTTGCGTTGATTGTTCAAGGAAAATTATTTTGTTATAGATTGGTAATCGTACCTCATTCACTTGGATAGGAGCAAGTAACTACTTCAGAGATACATTTGGAGAGCTTCACCTTCCATACCAACCAATTCTAAGCTGTTGATATCTTTTACTCTTTTCGAAGTTAAACATTGTTTCGATCTTACTACTTAGCTTTAGCCTTATCTCATATCTGTGAAGTGTGAAAGTGATGGTTTTCCAAAGAAAGTTGGTGTTGATTTAATTTCTTGCAGCATCCTGGAAATATAGCTGTGGATGATGTTAATGGTGGAAGGTTGATCTTTTATGATTTTGGAATGATGGGAAGGTAAGTTGAACATTTCCATCTAAGTAATATAAATGACTCTGAAGTTCTCCAACCTAAAACTAGTCAGTTCTCACTTACTCTATCACATTGCAGCATAAGTCCTAATATCAGAGAAGGCTTGCTGGAAACATTCTATGGAGTTTATGAGAAAGATCCAGATAAGGTGATCAAACTTGAAGTTCCCAGGCTTTTTTCCTTTTTTTTGGGTTCTGTCACTGTTCTACTTAACCACATAAATGCTTGGCTAAAGTTCTCGTTGAATGCAGGTCCTGCAAGCAAGTATTCAAATGGGTATTCTGGTGCCTACTGGCGACATGACTGCTGTCAGACGAACTGCACAGTTTTTCCTTAATAGGTATTCGCCCACATCATATCTTTCAATTTTTATGTTGTTTAAAGTGAAATTGAATGTTATAGACTTGAGACTGCCAAAATTAAGCCTATTGTCGACATTACTAAATTACTAATCACCTAAGATTGTGGGCTGATGTACATTTTGTGGTTTGGTATATTTTTTCGGTGAAGGTTGTGCTCTCATGTACATAAATGAAGCGAAAAATTTGTTCGCAAACTGTTTGCATTAGAATCTGGGAGAGGTGTCTGTTTCGACTAGGGTTTTTTTCCTTTTTTCCTCTAGTTGCCTTTATCTCTTTTTCTCAACCAGGTATTAGCTCAGATTATGCCTGTTGTGCATCAACTTGTCTGCCCTTAAATATTTGAGTTCTACATGTGATCTTTTCATGCTCAAGTAAAAATTTGGTCCATCTTGTATAAAATTTCCAACTGGTAGGTTTCTAATGATGGGTCTTTTTATTATTGACAAGTTATAAGATTTGATCAACAGAAAGTTGGGTGAAGCCTGTATACAAGAGGTAAACATCGAGCACCTATAGAGCAACATTCCTTCCTACATAGTCCAACCGGTATTTATACAAATAGAAACCCCTCATTTGCTCCAATAAAGTGCAAAAAGAAGCCAGATTGAATGAAAAGGCCTTCCCAATCTTTCAAAAGCCATTTGGTTTTTTTCGCCCCATATAGTCCACATCGTGGCTTGTGGTGGTATATTCTATATTCATCTTCTCTTAACCCTTCAGCCTCTCAATTTGTTTCATCTTGAGAAGCTCCTTAACAGTTGTGGGCATTGCGTACCTACTTTTGAACAACCTGTCTGAAGCGATTCACCTACCTCATATCATTTTGCAGCGGATGAGCATGTGGCTAACATCCACTCCTGCTCCTTTAAACAAGAGACACCAGCTAATATGAATATCTCTTTTCCGCATCTTTATTGACGTCTCGGGGTTGTCTATTCACACGATTTACAACATTGGACAAAACTTGTCATGTAGTAAATGTTTTTCCTTTGTTTTCCCATTGCTTCTATTACCTATTCTGTTTCCTTTCAATCAGTTAAGTGCATCAAATTTCAGGTCTTTACTGCAAAAAAGAGAGAGTCAATTCGACTCTCATTTTGTGGTTAACTGTGACCAGAACCTAAGCTGCATTGACTCTGAGCTATTTTAAAAAGACCTTTGATTCACAAGGTGCTTTGTATTGTGCATCATCATTTGCATTGTTAATGGACAAGAACTCATCCGATAAGTGTTTAAATTGATTGAAGCTTGACAGTTGAAAGTTTGCAGCTTTGAAGAGCGCCTTGCAGCACAAAGAAAGGAGAGAGAAATGGCACAAGCAGAACTTGGGTTCAAAAAGCCATTGACCAAGGAGGAACAAAAAGAGAAAAAGAAGCAACGTTTGGCTGCAATTGGTAATTCACTTGTCTTATCTTCTTTTTCTGGTCTAGGTAACACACTTTTTTGTGATAGCTTGTTATATTCCTTTGCCCTCTTTACTTAGGCTAATTCTGGGGGACTGTTCAGGGGATTGGAGAAAAGCAACATGTTTTTATTACTTGGTCCCCCCCCCTTTTGCTTAAGAGGTAAAAAGCAAAAAAATAAATAAAGATTAGTTAATTGTACTTGTAGGCTCAAACTCAGATTTTCTTCTCACTAACAGGTGAAGATCTACTAGCCATTGCAGCAGATCAGCCATTCCGATTTCCTGCCACATTCACTTTTGTGGTTAGAGCATTTTCAGGTACTTGAGTGCCAGCTTATGTAATTGCTTACAATTGTGCTGCTTGCTTTGGCGTTCAACTTCTTATAGTGAAACCTATTATTATTATCAGTTTTGGATGGCATTGGGAAGGGTCTTGATCCACGATTTGATATCACTGAGATAGCCAAACCGTGAGTGCACCACGATATATAATTTCTTTTCTTATTGTAATTTCCTCCCCTTTTTTCGACATAAACTTTTATGCTGCTCTATAGCTATGCCATGTTTTTTGACATAACTTTTATGCTGCTCTATAGCTATGCCATGTTTTTTGACATAACTTTTATGCTGCTCTATAGCTATGCCCTAGAGTTGCTTAGGTTTCGTGAAGCTGGTGTTGAAGTTGTGGTAAAGGTAAACCTAGGAAAAATTTGAAAGTATACGCAGGTTTTGTTTTTCATATGTGCTTAGTTTTAACAATTAATCTTTCTGACTTCCAGGACTTCAGGAAGAGATGGGACAGACAGTCTCAGGCATTCTACAACTTGTTCAGGCAGGCTGATAGAGTTGAGAAACTTGCTGCAATTATCCAGCGACTGGTAGATAACATGCCATATCATAGCTTTAAATTAAAATTTGATCTCAGATCCATAATTTTGTCAGTCTTATGCTTTATCCATTTATATATATTCTGATTTACTCACAGGAGCAAGGCGACCTTAAGCTTCGGGTTAGAGCTTTAGAATCTGAAAGGGCTTTCCAACGTGTTGCTGCTGTTCAGAAGACAATTGGAAGTGTAAGTTGTCATACACTCTGGTAATGTATACATATTCATTTTCATGTGAAATTTGGTGTACTTTTTTAATCAAGAAAGGTACAACATGTTTGCTGTCATTCTTCTATATCAATAAAAAGTTATGCTGTGAGATGGAGCTATCTCTGAGTTTGACTATGGGTTGCCCCTGTTAGACCCTCTCTTTTGGGCCCTTTGGGGGTGGGGGGGAAGAAAGAGGATTCACTCATAGTGTAGATAATATCTTTACTTACATAACTTGCTGCTCTTTTTGCCTGCTCATTGTTTCACTTCTTAATGACTTAAGGTCTTCATCTCATCTGTTTGGGAACTTATCTGAACAGGGAGTAGCCGCTGGAAGCTTGGTTAACCTAGCTACAATTTTGTATCTCAACTCCGTCCGTGTAAGTACATCTTCACTTGTAGATTTTAAGTTTGTCATCTTTGCATACTAATGTTTAACTTGCACGCATCTTCATTTTACAGATCCCCTCTGTTATAGCGTACACTGCCTGTGCATTCTTTGGCTTCCAAGTCCTGTTTGGCCTTCTGAAGGTTAAAAAATTAGACGAACGAGAAAGATTGATTACTGGAACAGCTTGAACAAATGGTGAGCAACTCTTCTCTAATTTAGAACTGACAGAATCAAAAACTCTAAATTTTTATGAAGTCTTTCAAAGTTTGATAGGTAAATATTAGAGGTATGGTTCCAAATTTCAGATTTGCTTTAGGTTATAAGTCAAACTTTGGGTCATCTCAAAAAATATAATAAAAAAGAATTAGAGGTAGAAACGCCATCTAGAAACGTTTCATGTACTCTAAACCATAGATGACTTGCTCCTCCAGGTGGAAAAAAAGTTGACTTGTGAAGGAAGAAACAAATTATTGGAAATTCAAAGTTGAAAAAAGATTCTTTATAATGGATTTTCATCTAAACATGTGTATAATTTTTCATTAAACCTAAAAAGGCTTCTATTATATATCGCTTTAGGGTTAAGCACATGTACAAGTGTGCAAACAAAAGTAGGTTTCAAGTATCAAAATTCCCAGAAAGAGAATTTAATAAGAGGAAACTTTGAGTAAGACAAATTCTCGAAAAACTCTTTACTTCATATGAAAAAAAGATTCTCGAAAATCTTCAAGTCCACTATGAAGGATAACTGGATAAGCTGGTGTTCAGCCTTTGACTGAAAGGAGCCAGGCTTGTTAAGCACTATTGGTATGACATACTGCAAGGTCTCTAGATAAAAACTTCAAGTTAAGACTTCCTTTTGGATCAAACTTTTCGCAAGAAGTTTTATCTACCAGTTAGAGCAAAAGTTGTACCAATATTGGCTAAAAACTTGGAATCTTTACTGTGGTTGATCATGGTTGACTTCTGAACTACTGTAATGTTGAAACCATAGATTCTTGGATCTATATTGGCCCATATCATGGAGATGGACTAACTTATGGGAAAATGGCTTCCAAACCTAAGCAGAGAATGATTTGTTTCATAAAGAAGAAGCTAGAAAAACATATATAAAATCTTCCTAAAAAACAATATAAATTGTTCTAGAACAATGAGGATTCTGAAGGACCATTATAAAGAACTATTGGAAATTCAATATCATTGAAATAAGAAAGAAGGGAAATATGTGAATTAATCACATGATTCTCGGACACCTTTATGATAAAACACACAAGAGGGAGTGATTAGGTGTTGTGTGTGTTCCAAAAACTTCTGCAGATATTAAGTGGAGTACTAAAGGTTATATCAGACTAATAGTAAAGTTCTTTTTGAAAATTCTCTTTCTATGGGAATTCTTAATTTTGATATAATGGAACTATTTTATAGAGTTGTGTACAAAAATTAATTTTCTACTAATAGACAAGCGAACAAATTAAGAATGTTTAAATAAAGCTGTTAAAGAAATAATTAACTGAATAAATGTGTGCTCTATAACAACTTAAGCTTTTAGATGAGATGTTCATATGCTTCATATGTCCAGTCCTGGGCGCATGGGTGTTAAGAGTCCCACATCAGCTGTGGATGGGGTGTTTGGTCTACTTATATGGTCTTGTGTAACCCCTCACCTTATGAACTAGCTTTTGGGGTTGAGTTAGGCCTAAGGTCTATTTCTTATCAAAAGCAAATTGATAATGCAAACTCAAATTTATACTGGTTTAGCTATGCGTACGTTCAATTCCTTTGTTCAGGGGTTCCACTAGATCAACTTATTTTTCTCTAACACAAAGTGATGAGTGGTTTTGCACGTGCACACCATGTGTGGTTTTGTCTTTGTATCATCACGAAAGAGTTACATGTAGTGGTTTCAACTTTGCCAACCACCAACAAAGGCTGCCTAAACTTTCTCTCATTTAGTGATTTAGAAAGCTAGGTCTTTGTCTAGACAGTAGAAATGAAGATGATTTTCACCCTTTTCGGTGTAGGGCTTCTTTTAAGTACAATGATGGACTCTCCTATAATAGATTGTAAACTATAAGTACCAATTTCCAAGTACAAGAAGCTGTGCTGCTTTGCTCTTTTCTTTATGAGTGCTTGTCTGTCTTCTTGTCCTCAAGTTCTTGGTCAATTTCTACTAGATGTCCAGACTTTAGGAATTCTTT